>WTSP01025604.1:34214-67962 GCA_025331215.1 Actenoides lindsayi | reverse complement strand
AGTTCAGGGGTACATCTCATCTATTACAGTAATTCATTCTTCTTGCTGCCTTGGTGCAACCCTCTCTTCTTTGTTTTCCCCCCCCCCCCCCCCCCCCCCACTGGTACTGATTTGGATGCTGAAGAAGCTGTGTCCGTAGGGAGTGCACCTGCTCATCTTCTTGGGTCAATTCCCAACAGGATCAGATGTCCAGAGTTTGGCTGGCAGTTCATGTGGACTGGCAAAAGCTTTGCTTTCATGTGCATTTTTTTGTCCACGGAGGCTGGTTTTTTTTTTTTTTTTGCCTTGCAGCTCTCATAGCAGAGGCCTTTCCATTGCTGGGATCAATTAAATGCTCACCAGGGACCCTCTCTGCGAGGAATCTTTCCTTTTCTGGCTGGCTTTGAATGTCACACTAGGGCGTTCAGCTGTTTTGACCTTGTTGCAGTAGCTCCCAGGGCAGGAAACCTTTCCTAACCCTCCCTTCCTGTCTCTCCCCCAAGTCCTATGCTCTCCTCCCGTCATTCCATCTGCAAGCTCTCCCAGGGCTCTTATGCAACAGTTGGTTTTTTTGGTATTCTTGGCTGGGAGAACAGGGCTCCAGGGGAGAGCTATGAGGGGGTTGGATGGGTGGGGGGAGAAAGATTTTATTTTGTAACTCCACTGACCTTGCTTAGCCACACAGAGCGGAATTTTCCCCTGCTCTCTGGAAGGGAAGAAATACCACCATTGTTTTCTTTTCCATCTTTCTGATGGTCCTTTGCTTTCATGACAGCACGATTGGGCTTCCAGGCTTCTCCACTCAGGTAACCTACCACTGTTCCCCCAAGTTGCTGGCTTTTTTTTAACTTGTAGTTGCATCTCTAGATTTGGGTGATCGGTGGCTTTAAATAGCGTGTTGGTACCCATCTGATTTTTTCCTGGGGAAAGGAAATATGCCTCTCTGTGATTCTGAAAAACAAAGCAACCCCCCACCCAGACAATACTCCGAGAGGCAATGAAAGCAATTAATGGTGTCAAAAGACCCTAGGAGGGTGAAGTGGTGAGTGACGGAGGGCTGGACTGACGCAGGCACGGCTGGGTGGGTAGCTGGATGCGGCTGGGGAGCGGAGGGTTATTGACTCAATCTCCAGCTGTGTTGCGTTAGCTGGAATCATAACCCACAAAATTAATCTTTAAAAATGTGTGAAGGGAAGGGAGTCCTCATACGGGAGGCAGTTCTGCCCTGCCCTCGACGCTCGCCCTTGTCAAAGCTTCGGAGAATTGCAGAAGCGTTTTGCTTTCTAGTTAAGCTAATTAAAGAGAGGGTAAGTCGTGCTGGGTTCTCCACCCGCTGCGCTCTATCCAAAGGGCGGGGGAGATCCTCGTGTTAGGAGAGGAAGGTGCAAGCCCCAGAGAGGTTTCCTCTGAGCTGAGTCAGTGTTTGTCCTGAGAGTAAGCATCTTTGACTCCTCTCTGGCCCTGAAGCAGTTGCTGGAGGGCTGGGTGCAGGGCAGGGGAGAGCAGTGGCACAGGAACCTGGCAGCAGGGTGCTGGCTGGCTGTGTCCCACCCGCACATGTACGTGTTGGGGACAGGTCCCCAGTGGGGAGCCCGTGCTCCCCCTGCTCTCAGGGGTGTCATCTGCTCCTTAAAACACCTTCTGTCTTTGCTCCTGGGGCCAGGGAGCTGGCAGCAAGGCAACCTGGCCCTGCTGGACTGCGCTGGGAGGGATGTTTACTGCTAAATATACCTCATCTCTTTTGCTGGGGGTGCTGCACCTGTACTAACAGCTGTTGGCTCTGCAGCGATCGAAAATGCTCTTTCTGACCCACTGGCCAGAACAGCCCTTCTGGATTCAGCAAGCCAGCTGGCAGTGCTCACCTTCCCCTTCTCTTCAGGTCTGTAATGGAGTTATTTGACGGGGGGGGAGCTGGAGTCCCCAGATCCCTGGCTCGCTGGCAGAAGGTGGCTACTGATGGGCTTGTTTTCCCAGGCATCAGCCATCCCAGTGCCTATCCCCACGCTGGGAGACAGCTCTCTTTTTAAAATATGCAAACCTTCTTACGGGATTCACGGTTCAGCATCCCATTAATGCATGAGATCACTCTGCAGTGACACTGTCACACAAATACAAGCTTTTTTTTTTAATGTGAGATTATGAGGCTTACCTCTATAAATCCTAATGTACCTCCCCACATGTAGCGATGCCACTGCAGTCTCTGGGTGTATTCTTGCACATCACACTGCTCTGCTGTGTACTCTACTACCCACCCCAGCCTGCCAAGCCATAGTTGATAACTCTGAATCTGAATAACTGCAGGCATCTCAATATACTGCTCAGCTCCGTAGGTACATTCCTGCCCTGCAAGCTGCCTGTACAACTGGCAGAGGACTTTGTCAAGGGCCAGAGTCACAGGAATGATTCCTTGGTTGGAGCACTTCTCACAAATGAGTGTTTTTATTTGCAGCTTGGACCGGTGCCCTCTCAAATCAGTGGAAAGACAATTGATTGTAGCAGGTTCTGGACCAGGCTTCTGGCTACCTTTGTGCTTAATTTAAAAGTAATGTATATCTACTGGTGAATGCCTCTAAACAGATTAAGAAAGTGCAATTGATTCAAAACTGACTATAGATGAACATAAAAGGCAAAATTGATTGGCTTAGTCTATTTTAATTTTCTGGGAACGGCGAAACGTAATAAATAAATAAAATGCCCCAAACCTAATGGCAGAAATACAAAGTAAACACAACTTGAAAAAAAATGCATTTCTGGCACTGGAATGCAGGTGTTCACAAGGGCACTGGGACCACTGGGGCCCTGCTTCTGGTGTTGTCCATGTCTGGCCTCTGGTCAGGACAGAGGTAGCACAGGTCATCTGTGAGCAGGGCTTGCTGCAGATGCAGCTTCTCTTTGCCAGTCATGTTCATTTGTTTGTCTTTTAAGGGCAGAAGCTCTCTGTGTGTTAGAAATATATAGGTATATATATACATATTTGTATATTACATGTATATATATGTGTGTGTATATATAGATGTGTTTTTAATGCAGCAGCTTTAGGTGTAAAGATGCAGTTTGTTGAAAGGCAAAGAATAAGCATTCTGAGGAGCAGGGCAAGGGGGGAACCCCTGTCCCTGGGCTGGTGGGCTGTTTCTCTACGTTTAGTGCCTCCCTGTTTGCTGTGCTCTCACTCTTGTTAGGGCTGATGAGTCCCTGGGCAGTCACTGAGACCTGGTAACTGCTCAGAGGTACCATAATGGCCATAAAATGATTTTTAGTATCTGATCAGCGCCGTTCTCTTTAGCCTGTGGAGTCGCAGCAGAGAGTGAATTGCAATTATTGTGAAGTGGAAGTTTGCACACCCTCCCCTTCTAATTGTTATGATAAATTGCAGCTTCAGAAAAATATATAAAGCTTTGGCATGATAAAGCTCAAGCTGATATCAAGTCCTGGCTTTTCAGGGTGACAAATCTGGTGGAAATCCTGCCCTCCTTGCTTTTCCTTTCCTTCCCCTCACTTTTCCCTTTCTCTTTTTCCTGCTGTCCTTCAGACGCTGTGTGAGGTCGAGTTCCTGGTATGGCTTTAGACAGAGGGAAAGCTCTGCACACATTCTCTCCATGCACTGGAGCAGGAAAGGGGACCGGGGATGAAATGCACCTAGCATGCAAAAAGCATTGAAGGGTGGGAAACGCAGAGTTTTATCTGGTGGGTTCCTCCAGGGACCAGGCAGTGAGAAACCACTTGGACTCCCTGCAGAGCCTGTTGCAGCTTGAGCTGAGTTTTGTACTTGGGATAGTCAGAGATGTAGGAGCACTCACCTTGTTGCTGTCCACGGGTGTGTTTTTCCTCTTCTACATCTCTCTCAAGAAGGAAGTACGTGTCTTTTGCCTTCTATACATGTGTTTTCCCATTTTTAAGGCAGTTTGGCCTACTGCTCTCCTCTCCCTTGGGTGTCTGCTGTTCACAGACAGCTGTGTTCTTGGCTTGGGCGTGCATCAGAGTGGGAAAGCTCATGTGCCTCCGTGGGGTGAGGCCTTCCAGCTGGGTTTAGCTAATTATCGCAGTGATTAGGGCTCTCTTTAATGACCACAACTGGAACTTACTGACAGAGGTAAACAAGAAGTTTTTGGTTTGTATTTGCGGAAAGTTCTTGATTTGTTTAATTAACAAAACATGGGCTCTTCCATCACTTAGTCTTCCCCCACTGTCCCCTGCAGAGAGCCTGACTGGCTTTCCCGGGACGTTTTTCTTTTGCCAGGTTTATTTGGAAAGTTGGAGTCGATATTTCAGAGAAACTGTTACTGCTTAAAAGTTGCTCTGAACTTATTTGGCCTGTGTCACGTAACTTTCTTCCTCTTGCTCCAGTCCTTGCTCAAACCAGGTTTCTTTTCCATGAGTTGTCCTATGGAAGGAGGTATGCCTGCATACCTGTGCAAAGAAAGTGCTTGAAACTGCACTGCACTTCCCCTCCCCGTGATTCTCTTCCCAGTTTCATCATTTTGTTTGCTGAAATTTAAAATTCTGTGGGGCAAGGACTTTGGATTTCCAGTGTACATCTTCCACTGGTATTATGGCTCTGTCTTGGTCAGTCACAGGTCGAGCTGAACACCCCACGTGCTAGAAACACGTTCTATCCCAGTGAGAGCTAAAAACCCAACACCCTCTAGCTTAGGATGCACAAAGCTTGTTATCTTCTTGTGGATCCGGCACAAAGGGTGCAGAGACAGAGTCATCTGTAATACATTCTCACTGCTTGCAGAAGATAGGAGGTTGGGGTCATGTTGTACTGGGTTCTGTACACAAATACATATGCGGTGAAAAAGCAGCTTTTGCCTCCTGGGAGTTTTCCTCCTGTTTATTTGTGTCTTGTCAGAAATGACTCGTTGAGGGCAGTACAGTGCCAGGACCACCTAGGGGAAGGCTGCACAAGGCAAGACCTGCTAGATTCATCTGGGCATGCAAATGAACAGGGAAGAGTAGCCTCAGTAATTAAAGTTGAAATGGATGTGGACTGTTGCTGGTGTGAGAGACAAACCTGCTGCTGGCTGGCATAGGCAGTTTTCCCTTTGCAGTCAAAAGTGTTGTGGATTATCTGGATCACATCTTCCCTGGGCTGCTGGCAAAGGTTTAATTTAACCTGTTCTGCTATGTTCATGTACAACATTTGGTGGGAAGTATTCTGGAGAGAGAGGTTGGTGCCTAATTCTGTTGCCATCTCCCTTTCCTACCGGTGTGGATGAGAAACAAGCTAGGAGTGCAGAGGTGGGGAGAGGCTGGAAGTGCGTGACTTGAATATTGGAACTGGAAGAACTAGATACTGATACAGCTCTGCTGAAAAGTCTTTTGCAAAGTGAACACAGCCCGTGCCCACCCAACGTGCCAGGCTGAAACCTGCGGTGACTAACAACATTACCTTCACAGGGCAGCCATTTGAAAGGAGCTGCTTTGTTCTGGGTTGTCTAATTCTTGTTTTCTTCTCTTTTCCTCCTGCCCATCCACATTCCAACTAATTCCATCCTGTGCCAGAATCGGGGTCGCCTGGCAGAGAAGAGGACGATCCCCTTACCTCCAACCAGGATCCCGAAGAAAGAGCTGACCTCAATTTTCTCGCATAGTGACGACAGTGAAGAGAGTGATAAGAGCAATGGTCAACACCCTGAAGTAAAGCAGGAGGAGGATCTCCATATCAGTATCATGAAAAGAAGGTACTTTCCTGCCATCAAGTGCTGAATTGCAAAAGCAAAGACAGAGAAAACTGGGCAGCAGGTGACCAGCCTTTGTGGGCCAATAGAGCCCTGACTGCCCAATGGAGTCATCTCCAGGGCCTGAGATTAAAGTGCAAATGTCACATTATAGCTCAGAAGGAGGAGTCGGGTCCTCTTTTCTACCTACTCACTCCTGTTTGGGGCAAGTAGGCCTCTATGGGCCTGATGTTTGCACTAAAGGTGTCTGGATTTACAGACCATAAATTGTATCTCACCCTCTGTCCAGCGTTCTGTATCTTTGTGCCTGGTGACACCAACGAATTGCATGACCAAGAAGTCATCTGTGGGCCTTTGACATAGCTGTGTCTGCAAACACACAGAGGAGTGTGGGTCAAACTTCCTGCCTTCTGCTTTCAATTGTCCCCAAATTCCAATGTGATATAAACTGGGTAATTTAATGTTAGGGAACAGGGTTTGGGAAGGAGGTAGCAGCAATGGTTGTTGTAGATGTTCTTGATTACAAGTGTCAAAGAGCATAGCCCTGTCCCACTGATCCCAAGTGCCTCTGTAGCCTAGAAGTAGAAGTAACAGAGTTTCAGTAGCAGAGTTGCTCAGGTCCTGGGGCTTCCTCAGTACTTAACATTTTCATCCTGTTTTCTCAGTACTGTGTACTTTGATTCTGGAGTCTTGCAGGGTTAAGGGAAGAGGAGAAAGGGTTGTCTGGAGGTACATTCTGGTAGCTGTCACTTGGGCTCTCATGTGTGGCCCCACTGCCCACAATATTCAGCTGCAGAGTTTTGGGTTCCCTCGTTTCTCTGAAAAAAATGCGATGTTTAGAAGACTTGTAACTACAGGAAAATAAGTACCTAAAGGCACCGTGTCTCAGCCTCCCATGCGTATCATCGCAGCTCATCTCGATTGTCATCTTCTTCTGATGCATAAAATCACTCCGATTCTAAGACAAGCCCTATAAAAACTGAGGAGTGGAAACCGAACGCGTGGAATTGCTTTTCTTAGGTTTTATGTGGTTCTTGCTCCTGAGCAGATAAGCTATTCCCCCCCCCACCCCCCGGCCAGCTTTGCCTTCCAACAGATGTTGGTACGTTCAGAGAGAGCTTGAAAGTAGAGAGACAAAACAGTACCCAGCTCTTCTCATAAAACCTGCTGGTAATTAAAGCCTGGGTTTATCATTGCAGCTGTCCAACAGCCATGTTCGAAGGTTATCGCTTGGAAATAAAGAGGTGTTTGGGGAATGCATCTGCACTGTGCATGTGCTCAGGAGCCACAGAGGAGAGGGAACCCTCCTCATCAGCTTTGGTAAACTGCCCTTCTTCTCCTGCCCCCTTTAATTATGCTTTTAATTCTGCAAAATTATAGTGCTAGATTGTCTCATTAGGAGGGAGAACAACCTGATAACTCTATCGTTGATACGCTGGGCCCCCCAAATATAAAGTGCTCTTATCTTAAATCTTTAATTACTGTAATTGCTTTACCTTGTTTATTAGGAAATGGAGAAAAAACACCCAATAGTTACTAGCCAGCAGTCGCCCAGCTTACCATTTCTGTGCTCTTCGGTACTTTTCAATCAGTTTATTTGCAGGTCTCCTGTTTGAGTTTTGTCTCGATTCCTTAGAGGAATGCATGATTCTTAGCAGGCAGGTTAGACTCTCATGGCTTCTGTACAGCTGCTCTCCTTCTCATTTTCCTGCGAGCTCTGATGGGGTGTGTGTGTGTGTGGGGCAAGCTGGAAGAGCTGGGGGGCCAGGCAGCGCTCTCGACGAGCACAGCAGTAACGGAAAATAAAGGACACATAATTCAGTGCTTGGTGCCCAGGCAGGGAACGTCTACTGCTCAAATCCCTCGGCATTTCCAAGCATTTCATCTCTTGCAAATGGGCCCCCCAGCCCTCCTGTCCCAAAGAGGGGGAGGACTGGCCATTTCCACCTGCTCAAGAGCAATGAATGGAAAGCGCCCTGACCCCACTTGCACACAGTCCTGCTGGAGAGAGGCTCTGGCTCTGTTCCCAGTGTCATTAGCAGCCCAGGGACTGGGCTGGAAGGTGTGATGGGACTGGCTCCAGAGACAGCAGCAGCATCATCATAAAGACCAGACAGCTCACAGACATGACAGCTGGGGCCCGGCAGAGACAGTGCCCCATCTGCTTTCTGTTTTTAATTCACCTGTTGTATCCTCCCCGATTGGTGATGGATTGGGCTGAGGTTTTATTGTCTCCCACTGAGAGGAAGAAATAGGTTAAACTGTGATAGCAGGAAAACAAGGTCAGGGCCCAAGCAAACGTGTGCTTTTCCTCTCGTACCCCTGGATGGCCCTCGTGTGCACCTGCGTGCCTGGACACTGTACATAGTTGCATCACTGCTTGGAACCTTGCTGCCTTTGCTGTTTTCTCCTATTCCCAATTTCCTTTCTATTGACTGTTTCCTTCTATTGCTGGAAATCTTTCTGCTACTTTTGAGGTCTGGGCACTGGAGAAGAAAAGACTCTAGGGATTAGAATAGGAATAGAAGCTTAGTGTCTTGGCTAGCCCCTCACTCTAGCTTATGGAAGTGATTTCCTCTGTGATCAAAGGCAATTGCCTGTGGTGATGGCCTTCAGAGGAGGTCTGAGGCAGAGAAGACCTACCTCATGATGTTCTTGCAGTCCTAGAAAGGAGCAGAGACCTGTAACTGCCACTGAAATTCATGCATTTCAGTGCATCATTACAGTCCTTGCAGAACTGTGTCACTTTGCTGCCTTGCACACGTGTAATTCAGTTAAGGACCAAACCTCACAGCGAAGTGAGCTTGGCTCATCTGCTTTGAAATCCAGGTGACCCAAGCTTAAAGGTGAATGTTTTCATCTTGTAGTGAGACCCCTTGAGTCCTCTTTAGCCTGCTTTGCAGGGTGTGCTAAGTACCTTTGTGTTATGCCTCCTGTCTGGAAGACAGAGGGCTTAAAGTCTTGTCTCATATAACCAGAGGCATCTGCTGAGCTTGATACCGTAGCTTGATACCCAGACTGTAAGCACTCAGCTCCGAAGATTATTGGGATGGAGCTGCAGAGGAAAATCCTTTTTCTTTCAATCAGATTTTGGGTTCCTGAAAATCTTGCTCTTTTACAACGTTTCCTACATGCAACAGTTGCCCTGCTTTAATAACGGCCGTTTGGTTGAAGTTGTACTGGCTCCTGGTGAGCACCCTTTGTCTGGCTGTGAAAAGAGTTTTTTCTTGTTTAGGTAAAAGAATGATATCACTACAGGGCATTTCTATACCAATGCACCTATGTCACAGTTATTTTAATCATAATAATCCTGGCATAGCTGAACTGGTACAAGAACTACGTAGAGCAGATTTCAGTTAGAAATTTTCATGAAGCCTTTTTCCTTTCTCTCAGCCTGTTAACTAAGCTGCCTCTCCCCAGCAAGCTGAACTAAAAGTTAACACCACTCTCCTTTTTTGTTACCACTCTCTGGTTCATCCTAGACACAAAATAAGCAATGCAGAGGATGCCTGAGACTACAAATTGCAGTAGTTCGGAGAACATAAACTTCTTTACACTGCTTGGGAGGTTCCTGGTAAATGCATTCCCTCAGGAACAGCCTGTGGGCTTCTCCACACTGAGGTTCAAACTGCCTTTGAGGGTCTCCAATATGTTATCCCCAAACCCTCCAAGCAGAGGAATGCCAGCGTAGCCAGAAATCAAGGTTCAGCTTCAACAGTAAGATCCTCACATGCTGTTGGATTTAATCCCAGCATTGTCTTGTTTAACATGGTGCAAGTGTTTGCTCTGACCTGTCTCTGAAGGAACCCTTATGGGATATCCCTAAAAATGTGCACTGGGCAGGATGGGTGCCAGTAGACATGTATAGCAAAAATGCCTTTGAAATTCTTTTATTAAAAAGCAAGAGGTTTGGGAGTAAAACCAGGAACAGCTTTTACAGTGAGAGCGCACAATGGGCTGGGTTCCTTGCCAGATATTGCCCTGAAATACAGGCCATTTTGGGGAGAAATAACAAAATTTGCCCTGTAGCAGGGTGTCTACAATGAGAAGCAGATTTCTGGAAAGCCTCTAACTTCCCTTAAGTCCTTTTTCCTACTTCTATGTCGCCCTGAACCTTCTGTGGCTGTGTCAGCAGCATGACCCTGGCGTCTGGCACCTGATGTGGCATTAGTGTTAGGAGAGCATTTGAAATGAAGGTGCTTCCTCAGGAAATGATGGAATACTGTCTCCTTACCCCTATTCACCCATGGATAGAGTCCAGACAGGGGCAGGTTGCTCTCCCCTGTCCCCCAGCATCCCTCACCTCACCGAGCAGCCTGACAGCATTTTCCTCACTCAGTGTCCATTTTCTAATCACGAAATTACTGACCTCCACTAAGCCTTAATGGCTGTCAGCCCTTCCACTGCTGCCTTTCAAAGTGGAAAGCTATTTCTTCTACTCCATAAGGCTGCTGCTCTTTGACTCCCTAATTGATTGAAGATCAAACCCAAGCATCCCCCCATTATATCTGTCACATGCACCTGCTTGTAATTCAGAGCGATTTGGTCCATGTGCCTTCTCAGCTGATGTGCAATGTGCGTCGCGCTGCCTTTGCCTTCCTCTTCTTGCTTGGCCCCTTCCTGCAATGCTCCCAGACAGCCCAGCCTGGTGCCGCCCTGGGATGAGAGACAACCCTGCTTGTGGTGGAGCTCTTTTTCATGACAGAATCATACAGTCATTTTGGTTGGAAGAGACCTTGAAGATCATCGAGTCCAACTGTTAGCCCAGCACTGCCAGGGCACCACTAACCCATGTCCCTCAGCACCACATCTGCACGGCTTGGAAACCCCTCCAGGGACTCCACCACTGCCCTGGGCAGCCTGGGCCAGGCCCTGACAACCCTTCTGGGGAAGAAGTTTTTCCCAAGATCCAACCTAAACTTCTCCCATGGATGTGTCGCGCAACACAACACCACTTTTTACCTGCTGCCAGAGCCAGAGCATGTCTGGGGGCTGGGCTAGGCTGACAGTGCTCTTCCAGGCAGCAGAGAACTGAAGAGAGACTAGAGGCATGGCAGAGTGGAGCGCTGGGCTCCAGCCCTGCATCAGGCTCTTGGATTAGTTTCGACAACCCTCCTCCTAATTGACATGACTCAAGAGGAGGGAGGCAGGGCCCCTCTTGTGCCTGGAGACATATTTTGCTGTTTTATGACACTCTCACAGATTCCGCTGGTTATTTTCTGTCAGTCCCTTCTTCCTTCCTCTGCAACCTTTTATGTTCTCTTCTCCTTTCTCTGTCCTCCCTCCTTCTCCCTTCTTCTCTGAACTAATAACAGTCACCATATTCAATAAATGTATTAAAGATCCCTCCGGGAAGCAAAGGCTGGACTTGGTCCAGAGTGCCAGGAAGCATGTCATTGACCTAATGAGGATGTATATTTGAGGAGGGGGAAGAGAAAGAGAGAAAATGGTGACTTCTCAGGGTTGCTGCAGGATGAAAATATAATAAACAGTGAGAAATACCTTCTTGCCCAGGAAGGAGATAGGAGACCAGAAGGAAAGGTGAAGTGTGAGGGTGAAAGCAAATGAAATCTTGACTCACAAGTGCTCTTGGCTGCTCTCTGTATCTCCTTGTATCTGATCCTTGCAACATCCATTCCATGGTGGAGAATAACCCAGATGCCCCAAGCCCCAGTCTCAGTCTTGCTGCAATCCTAAGGCCATTCTCCCAGCCATCGTGTGTGAGGTTTCCTGGAGGAGTGTGCCCCTGTTCATTGCCTGCACAAGCTTCTTAACGCTGGCTGCCTGGAAATAGCTTGACATGGATATAGGGAGACTGTGGAAGCTGAGACACTGATATGTGTGAAGAGCAGGGAGGAGAGAGGAGCTGGAGCTGACCTTCCAGCCAAGCAGCCTGCCTGAGGGCACCTGCAGATCCATCTTCCCAAGCTGCTCACCTGCAGCAGTGTGGGTTGCAGTGTAGATGCCTCCCTGTGTGCTTAAGTGCTGGTTCCTCAGGGCGCACGGAATTCCCAGCGACCATAGTGGTGTTGAGCTGTGCTGGTTGAACACCAGTCCTTAATTCACCCTTTCGCTGGCACAGTCCCTTCAGTGCAATCTTCTAAACCAAAGAATGTGGGGAAACCTTGCCAGTATATTTGTCTCTTCTCGGTGGCCTTGCCTGTGCTAGAGAATTGAAAGGTACAGACGAACTCCATCCAAAGGCCTTACCATGAAATGGGAGTAGGAGGGGGCAGCTGTGGGTGTGAGATGGGGCTGTGATGGGTTCTCTGCTGGCAGTAATGACCTGCTCCTGGAGCGGGATGCTGCCCAGGGTTCTCCACACTTCATGGTGTGTGTGCTGGTTACTGCAGCACACGCCTGGGACGGTGGAGCGAGCCAAAGGGAGCAGCAGAAAGCGAGTTGGCCATGGTGCAGAAGCTCAGCTGCAGAATGGGGTTGTTACTGCCCCTGGAGTGACAAGACGTTGGGGTGATGCCTGGCTCACGCTGTTGGCCTCTTCCATGGATGCCACTCTGGTGTTCAAAACTTGCAGAGACTGCTGGGGTAAAAAAATTGACAGGGAAGGGAAGAAAGAACTGAAAAAGTAAAAACTACCCCAGCTGCTCTCCAGTATTTTGCCAGCTCTGTCGCTTTTCTGGGCTGGATTCTCATCCCAGTTGAGGCTCCAGAGATGCCTTGAATGGCTTCCGTCCTTCCTGTTCATTTTTTATGTTAGGTTTTTTTCTTCACATAGATATATAAGCAATTTCATTCTTTGCACAACCCACTCTGCCTTGACATTCTAGTCCCTCCTTGCTGAGGTGCCTGATGCAGCAGTTTGTTACTTCCCCCCTCTCGCTTCCCCCTGCCCACTCTCCCCGCTGCCAGAGCTGTGTGGGGACCCTGCCTCTGCCTCTTGCTCTGGAGTCCACCTGATCAGTTTTATTGAACACTTTTCTAACTGATCACGCTGTGTCTGAGACCTTGGGTGGGTGAAGAGACAGCAGCAGCTGTAGCACCTTTGTTTGCCTGGCTGTGGTTTTTATTCCACTCCCCTCCCTTTTCTGTTACTAGTTGGGACTGGCTCCTGCTCACCACTCTTCATACAACCCAAGGACAGGCTTGTGTAGCCGATAGTTTGCAAATTATTAGTAATTTGATTTCAACTGGATGAATAACCCGTTAAAGCAAGACGTACATTAGCCTCGGAAATCTAATTGGTGATAACGGCGCAGAGATGTGGAATGAGCGCTTGGTTCTGCTCCCTATCCCCTCCTCCTCCCCCCCAAAAAAGATAATTAGAATTTAATTTCATTCTCACCTATTCATTTGTCTAAATATGGGTGTTTAATTATCCATCTCGGCAGATAGATCTTTCTGCCTCCACGTGGATCTCAGCTATTCCTTTGGCATGAGGTTTTCCCTCCCCCCTACTTACTATGACTCTCTGATGCAGCGTTCTGATAGTTTGAAGTTGAGCTGTGCTAAGTCTCATCACGAGCCACGGCTTCGCCCGCCACGCAGGATCCCTGTCTGCAGTCTGCCCGGGTCGGTAGCTGCAGCAGACCACGGGAAGTGACATTTTCTGAAAAGCTGAGGATGTAACTTAGAGACGGAACCGCAGGTGCAGAGCTGGGAGCCCAGGCAAGGTCCTGTTCTGCTGTCGATTCCCTTTGCTGCCTGAGCAGAACATTTCACCCTCTGTTCGTGCCCCCTTGGGCCGTGCCACGGCCGGGAGGTGCCTGCCTACCTGCTCCTGGGCGTTTTGGGTGGGATGGGGACCCTCCTGCTATGGTACAGGGTGTGCAATCCCAGGGTGTGAGTCAGAGAGCTGGGAGCGATGGCAATTCCCAGGGGGGATGAGAGCTTTTGAACCAGGTATGGTAGCTGCACGAGTAAAGGGAACATTGCTCTGCTTTGAGAGTCCACGGTGAGTCCAGTAGGTCTACCTGCCAGGTGGTGTTACAATAAACTGGTGTCAGCTGCATGTTGGGAGCTCCAGAGCTGAGCATCTCTGGAAAGGAGAGGCAGGGACTTAGCTGGGCATTGGGGTGAGACGGGAGTGGTTACTGGTGCAGCACGGCAGGATGCTCTGCTGCTCTCCATCTCTGTCTGCTGGCTACACAGCTCTGTGAAGACCCTGTGGAGCACTCGTGGGAGTGTAATGGGAGCACGATACGGTCCAGAGTGGACTGTGGCCCACTGTTAGGCACTGCTTGGAGGAACACACGTGTTGCCTTCAGAGAGAGGCCCGTGGGGCAGGTGACCTTAACCACAGGTTTTCTGAATTGTAATTTTTCCATCAGGAAAGAGACCGTGGAGTTTTCATCAGACAAACGTGGCATTTAATCTACGTACAGCTCAGGGCCAAACCCTTTCACTTTTTTTGAGGGCACGCTGAAGAATGTTTTGTAGACAGAGAAGCAGTAGAAGCACAAGGTTCCTTTTCAGAGCTGCAGTTCCATTTCCAGCTGGTGCACTATTTGGAGCTCTCCCCACTTCCACTGTGCAGCTGCCAGGATCTGATTTGCACGGTGCAAGGTGCTGAGCTGGAATTAAAGGGGATTTATGAAGGTTTTGTGTATGTAGGAAATCTTGTATTCTGGGGAGCAGTGTGAAATCAGGCTTACCACCCTCCACCAGTTCCACTCTCTTGTGAGCAGGCCAGATCCTTCCCAGCCTGTTAGGGCCATAATGGCTTCGGCTGGCTTGAATTTGCTTTGAACTCTGGATTCAGATCAGCTTAACTGGAAAGTCCAAACGTGTCCCAGAGTTTGACCAAGCTTCAGTTCACGGAAATTTTACTCAACGCCTCAGTTTGGCCTGTCCTTTTCCAGAAAGTTTTCAAATGTCTGAATTTTAACTTTAAAGAACACCCGCTATTGCTATAAGCTCAGTAGCTAGGAAGTGCCTATTCCATTTCTCTTTGCAAACAAAACATTGGGAGGGTGGAAAGCTGGGGTAGGTTTTCTAAACTTCTATGTATGAGAAAGAAAAAGAATGGGGAAAACTTGGTATGTGTGGAACTGCTAAGGACAGTTTTGAGCACAGCTTTACCGGTGGAAGTTACAATCTACTAAAATCCAACAATTCCCTTAAAGAATTACTCGCCTCTAATGGAACTATTCAGAGAGCAGCCAGACCCCCTTTCTGAGCCAGTCTTGCAGGAAGAGCACAAAAGGTCTGCTATCACATTAGTAAAACTTGCAGCACCATCATGTCTTGGATGTGAAATTATTTCCGTGCTGAGAGTTGTTTTCGGTTGATTTCTGAACTAGGCTGAAGCAGGGGCACCCATTCAGGAAAGCACTTAGACAGACACTCAAACCTGAGTTAAGTCCCATTGACTTCACTGGTCGTGCTTAAGTGTCTTTTGGCCCAATTTAAAGCACATTCAAGTTGGAAAAAAGGCTCTCTTTTACTTCAGCAGGTTTTAGATGAGGCTTCTTCTGCTGTCAGATGGTCTTGTTGCTTTTTCTAGTCGAGGACAGAGGCAGGAGTGCTGTAAGGAGACACAAAACACACACAGAAGTGCATTTGCTTCTGCAAATACCTTGTGATATTTGTGATATCTTGTGGTATTTGAAGCCACTTCTGTTTAATGCTTTTGGGAACCTACATCTGCAGGAGCTGATTTATACGCGCAGCTAGGAGCCAGCACGTGCACTGGCAGATGCTGAGAGACGTGGGAGTGGGTTTGTGCAAGGATACGGGCTCGCTTGCCAGTTTGGTCTCAGATGGCTGGGCTCCTCATCAATCATGTTGACACAGAGAAACAGTGGTGGTCACAGACCTCCTCTGGGTGTCGGGGGAGATCAGTGCTCCCTGATATCGAGTGGAGACACCAGACCACAGAAGGTCAAGCATCTGCCTTAGCCCTCTGGGTTGGGGTAGATGCTGTCTAGTAGGAAGGGAATTAAAAAAAAAAAGCCTCAATAAAAAACAACCCCCATGGCTGCTCTGTCTTAATTTAGGATATTGTTCATTGCTATTCCTGCTTGTCAGCAGGCAGAGTGACAGAATATGTGAAATTAATTTCCGAGGTGGGAAATAGCTAATAATTTATTTACAGCTGGGGCGGGTGTGGAGGAGGGAACACAGTACAGACATATTTGGGTTTTCTTCGTAAAATGTCAATGCTTAGCTCTTTCTGTTTCCTCTGAACATGTCCTATTAGTTGGGACAACATCCTGCAGTCCCTACGCCAGTTTGGGAGGCAGAGAAGCTCTCTCTGCACTGCAGAGCTGCAGGTCTCCTGTTGCCAGCAGAGAGTCCTGCTGGGGACACTTGGCCTGCCCTGTGTGTGCAGGGTGGCTCTTCACAGCACCCACAGCTCCCCAGGAGTCAGTGGCTGTGGTTGAGAGTGAGGGAGAGGGGCTTGGAGAGGGCCACGGGTGGGTTGGAGCAGATCTTTTGAAGTGGCAAGAGATGCCGTGCTCAGCGTGTGCCATTGACCTCTCTGTTTGTTTGTTGACAGGATACACACCCACTGGGATTTAAACATCTCCTTCCGAGAGACCTCTTGCAGGTACCATTTTGGGGCACCCTCTTTGTATGGTAGGCTAAGAGTTTATGATATGTTACTGGCATATGGATGCTGTTAGATGTCAATGAACACTTCTGTTAGTGCTGTTTTGTTTTTTCTTCCTCCTTTCTTCCTCTTCCTCTCCTTGCTACATCTCTTTTCTTTTGTTTTTAATCTGGGGGAAGTTGTCTGTGGGGGGAAACAGTTTCTTTTATGTTGGAAGAGAGAATTGATTAGACTGTAAGACAGCCCATTATTGGTTTTGATATGTTTACTGTGGTCCCTTTTTGGAAGAATGCGAGGCTGGGGCAGCCCAGATCTATTTCCTGATGTGAGAGACACGGGAATCTGCATCCCATATGGGAAAGGGATTCTTTGCACAGAAGTCTCATTGAAGGCTAAACTAATGCTCCTGAATTGCTCGAGAGTCACAGTATTGTGCCCACTCAACTTAAAGCAGTGCTACCTTAAAAGGTGGGCCTTGTGACTGCACAGGACAAGAATCACTGGATGACAGATGCTTTAGATAATAGGAAACCATTGAGACAGCCTGGTCTTGCAAAAACTTCTGCATCTGGGCCTCCGACTTCAGTGTTGAAATTTGAAGTGTTGGAGCCAATGGGATTCTGCATTTTTCAACGTGAAGTATGAATGGGTCGAACTACAGCTGCAAAGTGCAGTGCAGGGGTAGTTACCCCTCTGCTCGGGAAGAAGTTGACGCTGAAAACATGACAAGTATTTTACAAAGTGCAAATAAAAGAAGTGACAGAATTGTCTGAATTGCGAGAAGAGAAAGATTGCCAAACCAGTCTGGTAGGTTGGTTTTAAATTCTGGTTTCCTGCAGTAACAGATAGCCTAAGAAGGTGGAAATCCATAAATTGAAGACGTCCGGTTACAAAGATGAATATTCCTTTGCGAACTCTGGGTCAGTTGATACCCTGAGAGCAATGCATTTTATTTATGTGTTGCTAGTAGTAATAAACTTTTCTAATCCCCTAAAAATAGAGCTGGAGGAATTTGCCTCTGCGCTAGAAAAGGAAAAACGGAATTTTGATATTTCTCTCCTATACTGAATCACCACATCAGAGTGAAATAGTTGAGCCTGGCAGGTACTGCTTGTTTTCCAGTGGGGAGTGAAGGCTGGAAAATCTGAACTGATTCATGCTCCATTAGGGAACGGGTGAGGGCAAAGGTATTTAAGTAAGCACAGGCTTTTGCCCTGAAGCATAAAGCCCCATAATTCCTAAAATTTACAATGTTAAGAATATAAAACCCCTCCCTGATCAGTGAGCATCTAGAAGCCAGTCTAGAAGGCACATCTCACCCAGAACTCCTATGAAAAACAGCTGAAGTTTTCTTGTATGGCAGCCTTTAGAACAAAATCTCTGATTTGTTGCTGTAAGCTTTTGGGACTCTGAAATACAAAGGAATGGATTCCTTCCAGGCAGACCCTTTCATGATAAATTTCAGCCTAGAGCAGAGTTTTATGGCTGAGTTATAAACTCCTAAAAGACAGAGGTTTGTAATGGAAGTGCTGACACAAACCTTAATTAATAGCCATGTGAACAAGGATTCTGCACAATGGCAACTAAAGGTGCAAACACCTTTGGAAATTAGAATCCTTGTCTTAAAGAAAAAAGGAATTGAACTTGTGACACATAGAATATAATAATGGTCTGATTTTTGTGTCAACAAAGTAAACTTCTTGGGCTTCCTCAGCTTAACTGTTAGTTCCCTTCAGTTTTAGCTCTCTCCTGGCAGAAACATTGGCAGTTCCTTCTGGGCACAGAGATTTTGCTTTTGCAGATTAAACAGTTAGTCCAACTATCAAAAGCTGTGCCCGTCCAGCTAGTTCAGAAGAAAGCAGCCTGTGTTATGCTGTGTGGCAAAGAAAGTCATTTGTGTGTTTATGTGTCGGTACAGAAAAGGTTGTGTGTACTTAAGTGACCTAAATTGCCACACAGTTCTGTGAAACATCTGGCACGGCTAAAATACATCATGGGGTGGCACAAAGGTTTAGCTGACCTTTGTTCTCAGTGACCTGCTTAATTCAGCAGATGGGAGTTACACAGGTCACCCCAAACCCATGCCAGGAAATGGTTACCGAGCATCACAGCTGCATGAACACAGTCACTGTGCTGCTTTAAATCCATCCGGTCTGAGAACTGCCATCTTTATTTACCCGCCTCTTTGTCATAAGTTTGTCTTTGATCTTCCTTTCCAAGTTGTCAGAGGATACTGGGATTCATTGGATTTAGCCATGTTAGAATGGCTGTCTGCATTGCCCTGGATAAAAAGACATTTAATTGGGTACAAATCATTCTATGCGCAAAGAGCCAAAAGCTGAAGACAGGGGAATTGTCCTGAAAGGGGAGATTAGGATCTCTCCTTGTCTTGCCAGGTGCTTTGCTCCCTTCCCTTTTAAGCTTTGAAGTTAATACAGGTTTGAGTTTTTGTTTACAGCTAGGCTTCCTTTAAAATTGCTTTTTTTAAGATAGAATTCCCTTGCATGGACATGCTGTTCCTGGAATAATTTGGTGAAATGTGTTGTTCAGTAAATGATGCACTTCTCCTTTTATTTCAAGACAAGCCTGTCAAATTTTGCAGTAGTAAACACAAGGTTAAAGCCTGGTCTCCACCACAAGCTGCCTGCTCTTTGCTCCCATTGATTCCAGCGTGAGTCACAGTTGCTCAGCACCACAGGCAGGATTACCTTTCTGAGGTTGAGGCATCTCATGAAAATAAATTGTGGAATAAAAAGGAGTTCCAGGGAGGAAAAGGATTTTCCTTCCATTTGTTGCCACTTGATATCTTGAGGGAACTGCAGGGAGGTGAGTGAGAAAGAGATAAGAGGCCATGCATGTTAATACCATGCAGTGATGCAGCTCAGGGTGGAATAAACATTTTGGCCACCTGAGAATTTCAAGCCAGTGTCAGTGCAATTAAGCCATCCCTGTTTCCAAGGAAGTCGAGAGTAATTTGCTGTTGCCCTCGTTAAAGTTGGGCTGACTGGAAGGGGAAGAAGATGGTTTGTGATTTGGTTAAAGCTGTATACAGAGACGAGGAGTGCAGCTGAGAATTGAGCCAGGCATCTCGACCTTCAGCTACATATTTTCACTTTTGTCTGCGTGGTCAACAAACTCTGAAAGAACATCTGAGGCAGCGTTTCTGAAAGCCCTGCTCTGGTGCAGGCATAAAACAGCGACAAAGGAAAGAGGCAGGAGCATGCAGGAGTCTCTTCACTGCCTTAGGAACAAAAAGCCACTTGAGGGGACACTCCAAGCTTACTGGGCCTGCCAGGGGAGAATTTTATCCAGGTATATGCCACATAAAGGCTGTGTAAGTAGATGGAAGCATAACAAAGGCATCATTTGCCCAGAGCAAATAAAATGCGTTTAACAACCGCAGTTTAAACAAAGATTACAATAGTTTGTAACCAGCCTTTCTGGATGGGCATGAGCCCTATCAGAATGTCAGACAGACAGACAGACATTTGGCCAAGAGCCTTTGTATCCTTGTGTGTTTAAATCTGCCTATAGTGGACCTTTCCACGTCGATTTAACCCTGGCAGAAACCCTCACTCAGACAGAAATGAGTTTAAACAGCAGTGCTTAGCTGGGTTGTTACCTGTACATGTTTGGTCCATGTGGTACAGCTGCACACTTCTTACAACACTGTATTTAAGGAGAAATGAAACAGATCTGGTCAAGAAGGAAGAGGATATTAAAGAAATCAGGCCAAGTGAAAGAAGCAGATGAAAAATACATGGGAAATGGGACAGGAGAACCAAAATAAAGGGAAATTCACAAATTTAGCTCATTCCTTTGGAAAGATACAGGAAGAGACAAAAAGAAACCAGCAGAGAATTGAAAAGTAGATGGTTGTGACCATGTCAGGGCTGCTCCTGACTCAGCAGAGTATTGCTGTGTGATACAGGTGATGTTATCAAGTGCTAGAGGATCCTGCTGCTCTGCCCTTTAAGGATTGATACAGGATGGCTTCTGGGCTGTCCTTTCATTTCTTTTTCCTGGTAAGCTTTTGCTTTGTAATCTAAGAGACCCGAAGTAGGTACTAAAAGGTCACGAGAAGTTTTTAGCAGCTGGAAGCTGGATGTGACCCCTTAATGCCCTGCAGTCTTGAGCATCTGCTGCTAAAAGAGCTGGTATTTATCAGATAAGCGCTTTTAAGTTGCAGCAGAAAAATCAGACAGCGGCAGAGGGACGAGAGTGCCTTCAAATGGGGACCTGCCTTCACCCTCCCATGTCAGTCACTGATTTCTGCCACGACACCAGTGGACACAGGGCAGAAGCAGTAGCCCCAGCTGAAAAAGCAGATAGTGAGCTCAGCTAAACAGAATGAGTCAGATTTTACCCGTCTGATTTAAGTCAGGGCAGAGAAGACTGATGAGATGCCAACTGTATGTAGACACGCAGAGCTGTCTCCATAACTCATAATGACTTTGGAGGACAACTGTGAAGCTGCCTCTTGACTGTATGCTATAGAAAACTTCAAAAAATCCCAGTGGAATACCACAGAATGTCTTAACTGTGACTTCTGGGTTGGTATGGGGAGGACACTTATTTAACATGAGACTGAATTTGGCCTTTCAGATTATTTCTGCTGGAGCTTTGGGGTGTAGACCGCTGAAGGAAATGTTTCAATCCTCATTTTAGCGGAATATACAAAGAGCTCTCACCCTTGTAACTGTTAAAGCTGAGAACCAGGACGTGCTTCCTGAAGGCAAAGCCAACGAATACAAGGAAGCTCTTGGCTAATGCCACTGTTGTTGGCACTCAAGGCATGGCCGTGTGGAGACAATATGCTGGAAGGAAAAGACTTTCCAGATGGGTGAACTCAGTTTGTTCATCAAACAGTGACATACCTGTTTGATTTTAGACAATAGTTACCCGACAAGTAAATGGTTGTGTTCTTTTGTTTAACTGGGAGAAGTAAATCCACAGCAAATCCACATAGTTGGTAGACATTAACAAGAACATTCTGTGTAAGAGTGAAGAGCATTTGGGAAGGTTCAGCCAAGGAGCTAAGCCTCCAGTTCTGTAGAAAAAAAAAAGAGATGAGCAACTTTTGCTTTGCTTGTGTTTGATCACCCCCCAAAGCATCCATGTGAAGTTTGAAAGTATAGATACCAAGATAAAATGGGAGGTGCTGCTACATATGGGCCCGGTGTTCCATCAGCTGCTTCTTGGGGACTTCAGATGATGACAGGACAGGCTTCTGTCTCTATGCTATAGAGCGTATGGTTTCTTTTTACTTGTGGATCTAAACCCTCAAAACGCTGGTGCTGGCAGGAAACAAAAAAAGTTGTTCTTGACACCATCTTGCTGGAAGGCACTGAGGAAATTCAGTTCTAGAAGCTGCGTGTGTTCCTGGACTCCACAGAGGCTGCTGGCAGGGTGTTCCCCAAGGCCCATGTGAGTGAGTGAATTAGGCTGGGGATTTTAAAGGAGTCTCCCTTTCCTGTAGGGATAAGGACAAACAGGGTGTTTGCTATGGCCATGATTGTGCAGATTCTGGAGCAGAGATATTTGTAGGGCAGAATGAATGAATAGGGAGGAGAAAATGAGGACCTATTAATTTACCGAAAAGTGTTCTTTAATCTGGAATAATTATTCTGTTATTTCATTAGCAGTACTTTTTGCTCTTATATTAATTCCCAAGGAAGATTCATTTGACTTTAGGGATGAGTTAGGGAAAGGAGACCATTTATGTACTAGCAGAGAGTCAGAGAAATGGTAAAGGTGAGTAGGGAGCTGATAAACTGGTTTTACCTTTAGTTTGAAAGCTAGAAGAACACAATTACCTTTCAAATAAGGTGTGTAAGAAAAGAGGTTAGATACCTGCAAGAAAAAAAGGAATGTTTATTGAAGAATAATTGTCTTCATATTTATCCCCCATGCGTTGTCATCTCTAGTGTTATCTGTCACGGGAGGGAGAGTATAACGGATCTTTTGGGATTCTGGATAAACCAAGCGTGTGAAGGCACCTTAAGACCTTGGTGTATTGTTGAGATATATATAAGCTTGGTTTTGGGGAAGCATTCTTGGTGTAATTCAGCTGCAGAGAGCGAGTGAAAAGAGAGTGTTTTCCTTCTGCTTTTCGCTTGTATGTTGGATCAAAACTTAAAGGGCGTGTTTCTGGAATAGGAGGTTTTCTGACCTCCCTCTTCACACCCCACTGTGAGATGGAAAGGATTCAAATGTAAGTCTTGTCCTTAATACACTGGATTTGTGAGTGATTCCTGTAGATGATCAGTTCCCACTGTTCATTGTCTAAACTTATATCCTATCACCCATTTAAAATCAGTCATCTGAGTATTTTAATATTTCATCAGTTCAAAGCAGGCAGCTTAATGAATTGAGAAAATGAGGAGAATTTGGGATATTTAAAGAGACCTTCTATCCATTAGGCACACCAGCTGCATGTCACTGACACATTCTTTTTATTGGCCGAGCAAAACATTTCTATTTATCTGTTACTGAGGAACATTGGAACAGAGCATCTAGACTAGTCCAAAACTTCAGGGAACGCTCTACATGTCAGCAGGACAAGCCTATTGATTTTGGTGCAAGACAGACATGCCAAAAAAGTCTGTCAGGAGTAAAATCAGGACCTCCAGGCTGCCTGGTGCTGCAGGCAGAGGAGTTGTTGGGCCCTTCCCTGCACTTGCATGAGTTCAGCAGGAGCAGCTGCTTGGCTTAGGGGGTGAAGCTGGGTGTGACTTGGATTCTGACAAGGAACAGAGTTTGAGAAGTGTTTTTTGGGAGGCGAGTTAGGAGATCCAGCATGGGGGAGCTGGGAATTTGTGGTAAGCAGGGATGATTACATTGGTGTTAATGACCCTCTGGGGAACTGAAGGAGGGGTTTATAGATTTGTGTGGGAACACCCTAAGGCCCTAGGAAAACAAAGAGACACTGAACCTCTAGGGTGAGGGAGGGATCCGGTGTGAGATGTGGGAGTCCATGAAGCAGGAGGTACTGGAGATTGCCTCACAAGGTTTGTACAGTGAGGAGGCAGGGGAAGAGCAGGACGGAGACGGTTTTAGGTACTCAAAATAAGGGGGTGTCACCCTCCAACTGTGTTTCTGCTTGCCACGGATGCCTTTGTTATTCTCTTAGTGAAACTTTTTTTATTAGTGGCCAAGGTGAGCTGTAGCTTGTGCTCGGGGAGGAGGTGATCAATAGCATGGGCTTGATGGATGTTCGGAGGAAAACTGTGCAGACACTTGCAGGGACTGTGGCAGACGAGCCGATAAAGATGGACCATTATGGAAAATCCTTCTGAACTCTGGTGAATTTGTGTTGGGTTGCTGCCCAAAAAATATGTGCATAGAAGGCAGAAGTCAAAGGTGTTTTCAAGGGACTTGTCATGTGTGTACTCGGATGCACATCTAAGAAAAAAGAGCAAGTGGGAGAAAAGAGTCTGTAATTAACTTTCAGGCTTCTTGCCAGCTTGGGGTACTGGGTTCCATGTCCTTAGGAGAGGAAAAGAGCACAAGATCTTTATGAAAGTGCTGTTGAACACATAGCTGGCTACAAATGGTCGCCGCCACGTAGTTGGGGGGGGTCTAAGGCTTTAGCAGCAAGTAGAGATGAACTCAGGAAAACAAGGAGAGGGAGCCAGCAAGTACATCACAAGGTAGCTGGTCTCCCACCAGTTTGGCACGCTGTAGCTCAGGAAGTGGCAGGCCAGAGTTGCTGAGGCTGCCCAGCTTATGCCACCTGGAGCACGGGGAGCGGGATGGGGAGAGGCAATAAGGCACAGAGAGGTCTGGAGGAAGGAGGCAGCCCCTCTGCTCCTCAGAGCTGCACATATATACGCTCCCTTGCATCCAGCTTCTTTGCCCGGGGCTTATCTGTCCGTCTCTGATGCAAAAGTGACACAGCCTGTCAGCGGGTCACGCTGCCTATTGTTGAACAGGGAAACAAACTCTCCTGCTCCCCCGTGCACCCCCGGCTCCATCCACTTCTTTATTAATCACCTGACCAAAGCCTTCAAATCCTTGACCCAAATCCTCCTGTGCCCAGCTTTAGGTCTTATCCTGCTCTGGCCATTCTGTCCACCGCCGACCTGAGAGGAAAGGTATTGGCTGTGCGCTGGGTGATTAGGGAGATGTTGCTGGATGTTTGGAGCTGTGTGCAAGGTGATAAGCAGGAGTGAGGGAGGAGGGGAGGAGCCCTTGATCGGTCTGAGCTGCGAGCTTTCCCTGATCCACATCCCTCCTCTCTTTCTGCTGACTCAGTGACCCCAGTTTTACTGCCTGGAAGTGTCGGAGGCAGTGACCTTGCCTGTCTGCTCAAGGACCTCTGGCACTCAAAGGCCATGCCAGGGCAAAGCAAGACTTGCTGAGGAGAAAGTTATTTTGCAGAGTTTCTTATCCCAAGATGACTCTCAGCTCTGCTGGACTGGAAGATAGTTAATCCTGCACCGATTGGGTGCTGTGCGTGTAGCAGGGGGTCAGAGCGGTCATCTTGTGAAACGTGCTTTCTTTTTTTTGGTCTGGGTAGGAAGGTTTCCATATTAGTAAAGAAGAAGCTGAGAGGATTCATCAGCTCTTGGGAATAAATAGATTATTTTACACCCAGAGCACTCGATTCAGTGTGTTCAGGGCTCTGAGATGGAGGGTGTCTCTTTGCTTCCTGGTGGGCAGAGACACAGGTCACACGTTTTTTTTTGCTCTGAGCTGCCACTATTAACTGGGAGTACGATAGGGTGATTTTCTGACAGGTTCTGTGCAGGAGGTCAGACAAGGTAGATACAACAGTCCCTTCTGGGGCTTGAAATCAATGAATCTGTGATTAAATGGCCCACAGATGCTGGACATGGGAGGTTGAGGGAAAAGCAGTGATACTGGTGGCATTTTATGTGGGAGCTGCGGTCGGGTATCTCTCTTTCGGCAGCACAATGGCCAGCGGTCCCCAGACCAGCTCTGTCTTTCTGCCTCCTTTAACGATCCCCAGATTTACCTGCACATAGCAGGGAGACAGAAGGTGGATGTTTCTCAAGGGCTGGGCTGGAGCGCGTGTGTTTCTTTGGAAATTGGTTGTTAGTTTTTGTTCGGGGTTTGAAAAAAACGCTCGCTAAAAAAATATGAGAGCTTTTGAGTGGTTGTTTTACACCAGTCCTGACATTACATAGTTGTGCCGTTACATAAGGTTGTTTCTCAGAGCTATAATGATGCAACAGTATTTATAGACCAATCTGGGTTTTCCTTTTAATGGCTTCCATAAAAAGCTCATTATTCCCTTCACACAGTCGCTGACTGATTTACATGCTTGTCCTGTCCCTGGGCGTACGCTCCAGTTTGGGTAGCCCTGAGCGACACGCTCGCTCTGTCTGCTAAATGACTCTGACAACGCTCGGGCTGTGACACTGGTCTCCTCCTTAACACCAGGAACTTGTCTTTTGGGGAGATGCTGAGGAGAGGGGAGAGGAGGTCGACAGAGAAGACAAAAAACCTCACTTGTGTTTCTGCAGGTTCTGGCAATACCGTCACCTCCTCGGAGCCGCAAAGGCTTTGTGGTTCCTGGCGTATCGACCTGGCCAGGCAGGGCAGGTGGCCTGGCTAGGATGGGTGCAGATGGTATGTCGAAGGAAGGCACTGCAGAGTAAACAAAAGCCTGTGAACCTCTCACCTGAGCCAGGGGTGCCATTGAAATGCACTCTTGAACTGGAGTTGTGTCTGGTCAGGCTGGGAATGAGGAAGGAGAACAAATCCCCTCGCGTGTTCTCAGCGTGACAGAGGAGGGTTTGTGTGCAGGACGCATGGGCACACACCTGCCCTCAGCCCCACTTGCCTTGGCTCGATCAATGGCCTTGCGTCTTTCCCCCTGCAAGCCCTGACATTCCTCCTTTTGCATATTGGATTTTTTTTTCTTTATTGTAGGGAGGGGCAGAGGGTCAGGACAGTTTTATGGCAACTGTATTGATCAGTAAAAATTAATATAATCTCTGCACTTACTGGGTGATTGTTAAGGGGAGGGAGAACCAGTGAAACATATTTAAAAAGAAATATTTTTCAGTTTTATTTCTTCCTGTGCTACTTTCCCGAGTCTCTCTTCTTTTCCAAACTTGGCATCAAACTCCTACTTCGCAGCCCTTCAAGGACAGTCATATATTTTTGACTGGGTTTTCCCAGTTTGCCTGTGGTTTGATTAAGTATTAGAATACTTAGCCAGTCTGGTCCAGTGGTACATTCGTTCACCATTTCCTTAGCTAACTGTCTTGCAGTTTCTGGATCTATGGTATTTTATATCTACTGAGACTATCACTCTCTCTGTATTTTTTCTCAGATATATGTGGAACTTCTGTTGCTGAAGTACCAGGTTACCTCTTGGTGTCTGATGCCTCCCACTTGCACAGTGCCCCTGTGCATCCCCTTGCGTAGGGAGAACAGCAGCACAAGGTGGTTAACTGACATACCAGTAAAATCTCGGCAGGAAATTGGAGCAGAAAAATGACAGCTTGAGTTTCAAATTCATGCTAACTAAATACCCTAACCACTGGAACGGCTTTTTTTGGGTCCTGCTGAGTGGTGCTGCACCACAGGTGAAATGCCTCCTCTACAGAGTCACCTGCACTTTTTTTATGCCTGATACCGAGCACTGAGAGGTTATTTTATGTGATCTTGCAGCTCAGAGCACGGGCAGAGCAAAACCCCGTCTGCCAGCAGGATGGAGAATCTCAGAGGCGCAGAGGGCTCGTTCTGGCTCACCCTGTGAGGAGGACGGGCCGTGGCATTTGTAGTGAGGCTGCTGTTGCTATTGCCTCCTTATTGTGAAGAGAGCTGCAGCGAACCAGGGAGGAAGCCACTGCTGAAAATTATTTTGACCAAATTTTCTCCTTCCCCTCTCCCTCCTCCTCTTTGCAATCACTCTTTGCAGTCACTTTGAGCAGCGTGTTGCGAGAATCACCAGACCCTGCGGGCGCCTGGCTGCCTCTGCTCGATGCGCAGACTCTGACACTGATTTATATTTTGGTTAATTGTCTCCATCCATTAGTCTCCTCGTCCTTCTCCTTGTTAAAGATGCAGTTGCTGCTAATGTCTGTAAATGAAACACATTTAAAAGGCATTGCTCCCAGCCTGAATCTGGCTTGGGTTAACAACCACGGGAAGTTGCCACCTCCCGAGCATCTCGAGGCTGATGTGTCTCCACTCAGGTGTCCTACAGGGGCAGGGCAGCCCAGCCTTCTCTGCTTACCCTCACTCAAGGGGCCAGGAGACTGAGGTGTCTGCCCCATTTGTCTAGTCTCCTCTCCTCTGTAAATCACTGCCTACTGAACGTGCTGGCAGGGCTGGCTCCAGAACCAGAGAAGAAGATGGCTCTCAGCAGATGCATGGGACTAGTTTGCTGGGGACAATTGAGACTGGGGAGATGTGACTGGAGTGTGGGTCCAAATGCTGGTCAGCATGAGGACCAGGGGACAAGACAGGACCAGGAGGGGTCTTGGAGCAATAGCTGCTGGCTTCAGACACTGCCAGCCAGAGACTTACAGTGCAGGTGTTGCTCAAAAAAAGGTTCTTGTTCCCAGAAGTCAGTCACAGAGGATTTCTGCACGTCTGGTTACCACAGCCTCCCTGAAAGGGCTTGCTCCTAATTCATTTATACATCCCAAGGGATGGCTGCAGTTAGCAAATCTGACAGTTCAGTGGCAATCCTCATGATGGACTTCTCCTTCCTTGAGCACAGGTTGTGGCTCTGTAGCTAGGCTGGATGACGTTGCTCATGCAGCGTGTGCCAGAAATGACAGAACTGCCTGTTTAGCTCTTGTCCTGCAGGTGCTTCTCTGAGGACTCCACGGATGGGTCAATGGATGACGATGGCATCCCGGCCCAAAGAGACACCTTCTGTCTGGGTGAGGGTTCCACCAGTTGGTGATGTGGCTGTCTGCCCCTGGAGTGCCTTTTCCTGTAAGCACTGGGGCTATCAAATGACCCCTGGTGAACCATTATGTGGCCATTACAGAAAGTCTCATCGGAACAACCAGCTTTGGGGGAGACAGAGGACCAGTTAGTTCCATTAAACATAGACAGCGCAGCAATCAAAACATTTGTAGAGAACATTAGCAATGGGGTTTTTTTTTAATTTTCAGTGGTAATTTTTGCAGCCATTAGTTATTAGTACATTTCATTGCTGCTTTGCAGAGCAGGCTCCTTATGTCAGAGCACTGGGATGTGACAGGGAATTTTAGACGATCAGCTCTGAGCTGCAGCTGAGCTGCACAGTTATCCGTGTTGTTGTGCTGACTAGGCTCCCAGAGTCCCACACCAGTGTTCATTGGGTGTGGGTGTGAGGTTTTAGGTTGAGAAAGACTATTTTTTGTTGTTTCCCAGACCTGGCACGGAGCCTGCATCATACGCTGCCTCCTCTGCCACCGCGCTCCCCTGCGCTTTTCTTGTGTTGCCAGTGTAACGGGTCAAGCATGCAATGTTTTCAGGAACACCTACCGAGGTCAGGTGGCCATTTCGTTGCATTTCAGCTTCGATTCCATGGTAAAGAACCATTTGGACTTGGCCTTTAAAGCTTTGTGGTTGCTGCTCGCAGCATGCACGGCCCGACTCGTGCTGCACGAGTCAGCTGCTCGGTTGCCTGTGGCTTAGGCAGAAACCTATCACAGCTTCCCTGCATTCCTGGTAAATGGATCTGGTGCTCCAGTGCTTCTCTCTTCCTCAGGACTTGAAAATTGCCCAAGCCATAATAATATCCAGCCACTTCTCTGACTGTTGCTCTTGGTAGCGAGACAAGAGCCTAGTGGCAGAGTGGGAATTCTGCGGGGTGGAAAGCAGCTTGCAAAAGCCTAGGATGTTCTTGTCAGTGGATGAATGGTCAAGGAAAAGGCAGGATGGATCTGTGGTGTGTATGGTGGGAACAGGCAATGACACATCACCACTGCCAGCTTTACAGGGTCTCCCTTTGGAGGCCAGGTTCGTTTTCTAGCTCTGTGCCCCTTGAGGCTGTTCTAAAGCTACAGAGCTGGCCTTGAGGGAGGTCTGCAGCGTTGGGTAGCTGCTGCCTTTCCTGTATTTCTTAGTAGGAGGAACATCTTTGCGAAGGTGGGATCTCACTCCTTCATCAGCAGCCATCACACGCTTTGCCACACGAGATCCTCATCTTTTTTTAACATTTTACTCCTCCCCATAGCTGGTGAGATGTCAAAAAAAACAGGACGATGGATTCAAATAGAGAATCAGCAACAAACAGCACGTCATGTGTAATTGAAAGCAGCAACTGGAGTTTATCTTTGCTGCACATGTTTAGATTCACTGTTCAGAGACAGGACAGGGTGAATTTTAGCCTTCTGGATTGAGGTTAAATGTGTATTGGATTTGAAGTTGAGACTCAAAAAATCTTGCAGCGCTGCAAGTTCTTTCCTAAAACTTTGCCCACCAAACTAGCAGAAATACCTGAAAAACGTGTCTTGTGATCAGAGCTTCACTCATCCCGAGCCAGATATCAGAAGAAAGGTCTTATGAGACTGTCAGTAACACTGAGTATAGCACTTGACCAGTTTGAAGGCAAATCTGGATGTGGCTCACCAGCCACATGCCTTCTGAGATCCCTGACAGCAAGTACTCAGGTTTCTACCTTTCGTTTTACTGCGAGGGCAAAACTTGCTGCTGTGAGATGGAAGTGCCCTGGAACATGTTCCCCTGCCGCTTGGAAACATACCTGTGTTATTGTGGGTCCCCAAACCATTAATTACCCAAACCCATGCAAACTGAACGTTGCCATGGCAACCCGCAGCCCTACAGAAGGCTATTTGTCTCCTCCTTGACCTTTCAGGAGATCTGTATCTTGCTCAAACCCCCTTCTCTCTAATCCGGTTTTTAAAATATAATATTATGCTACTGGAAGGGATCAGACCTTTAATCTGATTGTGTGTGCATGTGTCAGTGCATGGCTGGGGGCGTGCCTGCATTAACCGGCACCCAGCAGCGGCTCAGGGACCAGACAAAGGAAAAGCAGAGCGTGAGGCTGGGGCTGCAAGTGAGCACCTGGGTGGAATTACCGGCTTTCAGCACGCAGATGGGGCAACCTCGACATGGGAAGGACTAGTCCCCTCCAATCCCCTTAACGCGGGGGCTCCTTCCCGCCGAGGTCGTGGAGGAATTGTGCTTTTGCTGGGGAGGGCTTCCCGCGCTGTCGTGCTCACTGCCGTTTCGGTTGCCCTCCCAGTGAGCCCGGGTCCCTGCCTTCTGTTCCAGCAGTCACCGCGCCAGACCGAGCAGACAGGTTTTAGGCATTGCTACACGTGTGTTGGTATCTCCAGGGTGCCTGTGCTGGGTCTGGACCCAAGGTCCTGCAAGCTGGATGTTCTTTTGCCTGTTGTTAAGGCCAGCAGTATTCTGGCTTGTATTGGGAATAATGTGGCCAGCAGGTCTAGGGCAAGGAAGAGGACAAGAGGAAACGGCCTCGAGTTGCACCAGGGGAGGTTTAGGTTGGACCCGAGGAACAAGTTCTCTTCTGCAAGGGTTGTCCAGGGCTGTCCCAGGCTGCCCAGGGCAGTGGTGGAGTCCCCGTGATCCCTGGAGGGGTTTCAAACCCGTGGAGATGTGGTGCTGAGGTTTAGTGGTGCCCTGGCAGTGCTGGGAGAAGGGTTGGACTTGAAGATGTCAAAGGTCTCTTCCCACCCAAACAATTCCACAGTTCTATTAGGAGCAGAACATGGTGACTGAGGACAGAAAGCCAAGGCAGTCCCGGCTCCCTCCTGCTCAGCAAACCCTGCCCAACAGGAAGGCACCGTGGGCAGGAACAGCCCCATCCCCTCTACGCGTCTTGCTGCTGGGACTCGTGGAAACTGCCTGTGCTGAAATAATTCAGAAACCAGTATGGGCTGCCAAGGAGTGAGCTGAACACCAGTCTGACGGGTGCTGGGGTGCACAGAAGCTGTTCCTGCACCGCAGCCAGACTCGGCCGCTGCCGCAGGGACCTGGAGCTGTTCCCTGGCTGCTCCAGCTCAGTGTGCCCGGGAGGAGCTGCTCTTCAAACCCTCCCCAGTGTGGAGGAGACCAGGTCTGAGTGGATGGGGCCAGTAGTAGAAAGGGTTTCAGCTCCACACTGATCGGCTGGGGGACCTGGGCTGCTGGGAGGAGCTGCGGGTCCTCTCTGGGGGACAGGGACAGAAAGGGGTTCAGAGAAGGAGGAAGGCAGCAGGGATGACACCCACCTCTCTGCAGCCGCTGCCCCATCCCACCGGGGAATTCACCCTTCCCACCAGCAGCCTCGGCCCCGGCCGCTTCCCCTTCCCCAGGAAAACACAGGCAGGCAGAGGGGGGAACGTGGCGGGAGGGGATTGTTTAATGCTCCCTCGCAGCCGCTCGCTGCTCCTGCCCACCCCGGCTGCTCCACCTCCACCTCACCTCCTGCGCTTCCTGACGGGCTGAGCCCAGCGTGTCCCAGTGTCCCCAGCTCTAGCACGAGCATCTCTTCCGCTTCTCTTCCTTCTCTGGTACCCGAGCCTCGAGCGGTGCGGGCAGCGGGACGCTGCTCTTCACTCCGTCCCACGCCTCGGTGGCCGCCAGCCGCCCCGTCTGCAGCCCCTGGTAGATGGCCAACGTCAGCATCCGGAAAGCCTGGACCACGTTGCTGGCATCCTTGGCCGAGGTCTCGACGTACTGCACCCCCAGCGAGGCTGCCAGCTTCTCCGCCTCCTTCCTGCCCACCCGCCGCTGCCCTGCCAGGTCGCTCTTGTGCCCCACCAGCAAGAAGACGATGCGGAAGGGCTGGATCGTGTCCGTCACCTCCCGGTGCCACTGCCGGATGCTCTCGAAGGACGCGCGGTTGGTGAGGTCGAAAAGCAGCATCCCCCCGGCCGAGTTGCGGTAGTAGGAGCGAGTGACGGACCTGGGGCGCAAAGAGGGACGGGGTGAGAGGTTCCCGCCTTGGACAGCATCTCCCCGGCCTGCAGAGCAGCCCCGGCCATGTCCTTGATAAGGAAACCTTACTAATCTTGTCTCTGTCAGCTTCAGATCCTCACCTAAACTAATTCTTGAACAAAGCCCCGATAAATGACTTATCAGCTCTTGCCCTGCAAGCTTGCAGAATGCATTCTTCGGGGAACAGCAGGTAAGGGTCTTTGACCAAAACAAAGCGAGCAGGAGTCCTGTTAAAACTGGTTCTGCAGGTTTGCCAGCAGAAAGGAGGCAGAGCAGCCTGAGACCCTAATAGAGTCACTGCCCCCGGGGGACAAGGAGGAGTTTGGGCGGACACACGGGTTAATAATTTCTCAGAAAGCTAAGGAACACGTAACCGGATTTTCGGAAATCCGATGCATGGTCATGTTTATGTTGTAGGAGGAGGTCCTGGTTAACTGCAGACAGGACCCACGTTTGGAGGAGTGATGTTCTGTGTGTCCAGCGTGGCGAATGAAGAATACCTGCTCCGTAACGCTGCGCTGGTACTCAGTTTATGTCAGAATCCTTGCCCAGCAGCACCCGGCCTCCTGCTTTGGTGAGGAGCGATAAAAAGTAAAGGGACCTGGAAACTCTGATCTTTGAATCATCCTGCTGCCAGCAACCCGCACGTTGCTCCCAAGCCACCGCAGGAGTGAGGGGTGTTGGCCCTTTGGCTGTGGCAGCAAGTGCTCCAGGCAGCTCTGACCCTGCTCAGCCACCAAAGCTCGTCTGTCCCCTGCAGCCACCACAGCCCTGGAGCTCTCCCATCCCCTGCAGCCATGTCCCTGGAGCTCTCCCATCCCCTGCAGCCATGTCTCCCTGGAGCTCTCCCGTCCCCGGCAGCCATGTCCCTGGAGCTCTCCCATCCCCTGCAGCCATGTCTCCCTGGAGCTCTCCCGTCCCCGGCAGCCACAGGCCTGCCATTTTCCCACCTCCCTGTAGCCACATCCCCTGCTTTGCCCAGCTCCCAGTGGGCTCTCTAGCTCTTCTCCCAGTCCTCCGTAGATGCTGTGACAGAGGAATGCTTGGTGGGGGTGTCCTGTACCCCTTTAGGAGCTGGAGCCAGAGCTTACAAGGCAACCTCAAAGGCTCCCTTCCTTAGGGACACCCTTGGTTTTGGCTCGGCTGGGTTCCTGCAACCTGCCCAGTGCTGAGCGTCCTGGTTCCTCACCCACGGGGCTCCCTCCAGCAAGGGGGTGGTGGGAACACAGCTGTACCCAGGCCCTCCCCAGGGCTGGGATCACAACATCCCACCAGCACCTCAAATCCAGGGGGGGGGGTCACCCGGCTCCATCCCCCCCCCATCCCCACGGCGTGGCCGGAGCCAGACCCACCTGAACCTCTCCTGCCCGGCCGTGTCCCAGAACTGCAGCTTCACCCGCAGCCCCGGCTCCAGCTCCACGAACTGGACGTAGAAATCCACCCCCACCGTCTGGTTGGCAGCCTCCAGGAAAACACCCTCGGTGTAACGCCGCAGCAACGAGGACTTCCCCACCGTCGAGTCCCCCAGCATGATCACCCGGAACTGGTATTGCCACAGCGGCTCCATCGCCACCTCCGACGTCTGCCGGGACCCGCCGCCCCCGTGCCGGCAGCGTGTACGGGCAGGCAGCGCCCGGCTCTGCTGCTCCTCCACCCAGGAGGCGTTCCTGCCCCGCCATGGGTG
>WTSP01025604.1:13358-25084 GCA_025331215.1 Actenoides lindsayi | reverse complement strand
TTCCTTCCTTCCTTCCTTCCTTCCTTCCTTCCTTCCCTTCCTTCCCTTCCTTCCCTTCCTTCCCTTCCTTCCCTTCCTTCCCTTCCTTCCCTTCCTTCCTTTCCTTTCCTTCCTTTCCTTCCTTTCCTTCCTTTCCTTCCTTCCTCCCCTTCCTCCCCTTCCTCCCCTTCCTTTCCTTCCTTTCCTTCCTTTCCTCCCTCCCTCTTCCTCCTTCCCTCTCATCTGGGTTGGCCACTGACAATGGCATGTCCTCAGACTTTACCGTTCCTCAAACTTGTGCCGTCTCTCTGACACTGGGAGTGGAGGTGCTCATGTTTGCACCGTAGGGACCCCTGGTTTCTCGAGGCCCTGGGTAACTGTCTGTCCACCAAACACTTGTGCAGGTTTCGAGTGCAAGTGTTTGTTGTTGCCAGCGCAGATGGAAAGAGCAGCGGATTCTTGTGGTGGATCAAAGAATGTAGCGTAAAGGAAGGGAACTTGCCTCTCTGCCATGTCAGTGGCTCTTCACTGATCAGAGTGATGTCTAGCTCCTCTTTTATTTAGCTCTAGTCCAGGTTATGTCTACACTGGGTTTGTATCCAGCTGTTACATTTAATCTCCTACTTCTCTGGCCGGTGTTAGGCCTTTTCTTTATTTCTTTTTTTAAACCTGGGGCTAGCTAATGCAGGGGCCGAGAGGGGAGCTCGGTTCTTGAGCAGAGAGTAGCTCCCTTTGCGGAGCAGAGAGGTGAACCACTTCACCTCAGAGCTGACAGTCTGCAGGACTGCAGTTGGGAGGAACATACTTAGAGCCTACCTGAAAAAAAATAAGCTTTGGTGATGCCGAGAGCTCCCAGACCATTTTACCAAGGAAACGTGAACGGCCTCTCCTCTCTCGACCCTGCAGACTTGATTTTCTGCCGCGTTCTTCGCTTCGGGTGGTGTTCTGCAGCGCAGAAGGCTGGAGGATGCTTTCCTGGGTGCTAATTAAATTGCAGTCACGATGGGGATATAATATGCCAAATGGAGGAAGAAAGGAAAAGTACGTGTAATGGGGTCTGTACTTCCTTAGGAGCACAGAGAGGCAGCCTGCAGTGGTGAGATTCAGTAAGAGGCTTAACAACATCTGCAAAGGTAGAGCAAGTAAGCGCCGGTGCCTCGGGGGGAGCGCGCGTGTGGGAAGGGAGGGCAGGCGAGGAGCCTAATGAGCATATAAAAGTCATTTCCAAATGGATCAGATAAAGGCGAGGCAGCAGCCAGGGTACAGCACTGGCACTACAGAGGGGCTTACCTCGAGAGCCGATGATGGCACAAGGCGCTTTTCATCTTAATTGAGAGAGAGAGACACACACACAGACACAGACACACACACACACGAGGATGAGCTGAACCAAGGATGCTTGACAAAGGCACAGTAGCAAAGCTGATGGTTTGCACATCAAACACGGATTTAGAGCCCCTTTAAGCAGCTAGTGGTGTGTCTGTAAACAAGTCCAATCCCCTCTATCCAGTTTGGCTAGTGCAGTCTGCCGGGGCGTGCGTGGGGTGGGGGAGGACGGGGGAGCCTTGCCAGGCTCCGGGGCTGACGGAGAAAGTAGAGGTGCCTCCTCCCTGGGGGGTGTGTGCTTTGCACACTGCTGTAGGATTTGAACAAGCGTTTTGCAATAGAGTCCCGGTCCCAAGGCTCTAAATAGTTTATCTCCTGAAAAAAAAAAAAAAAAAAATCCTGTTAATTTCTCCTCTTTCTCTCCTCAAATACCCTCTGTTCTGCAGTGCCAGATTTCATGACTTTCCAGTTGCGGTAGGACTATTTGCATGGATAGAAGTGGAGGAATCAGGCTCACTGATGCTAGAGGAAGGTGGGTAGATCTTCCCTCTCTTCCTTCTGCCCCTCGTGATTGGAGGGAGTTGGCTTGGTGTCTGAATATTGTCTGAGAGAGGGCACTTCATGGAGACATGGCAGAGTATCAGGTCTGACCCGGAACAGCAAGCAATTTGCTGTGGTTCTGCATGTAATATTTAGGACTGCATATGGATTAAAGATCCTTCCCCAGTGATCAGAGGCTGCTTTGGCTCAGGTGTGGGAAGCAGCTTTCCAATGCTGCAGACCTCCCAGAGAGCTTGGGTTTTTCCTAGGGGTTGTTGGTCAATGTGATGGAGATGACAAGCCCCGAGAGCCATGACCTCAGAGAACTGGTGTCCTCGGTGACCAGTTGCATGTTAACCTGCAAGGATTCCTGTGGAAATCCCACAGAATAGGGAGAACATGACATCTGTGTCCCTTTAGGAGTCCCGCTTCAGGGGTCCAGCTCCATTGGAGGCCGTTTATACTTGGTGATAGAAAAGCAGCATCCATCTCTATGTCTCAAAAACACCATGGAAGAGAGAGGTCTCTTTTCTCTCTGTGAGGTTATTTGGTCTTCTGTATTAATGCTTCTGTCTCATCTTTCCACTTGACGCTCTGTTGACTGAGCAAGGGAGAAGGAGAAATTTCAGGAGCGAACCATAAACAGATTCCCATTTCAGAACTGGTCTTGGAATTTTCATCGACAAGGCCACAAGCTTGTAGCTCACACCCAGGGCTCCACGGCTGATCAGAGCAGTTGTCTCACTTTCTTTGGGCCCATCCCAGGACTCCGTGTGCCAGCCGTGGAGGGCTTCCCAGCGGCTTCAGTGGGCTTTGCGCTGAGACCTACAGCTTTTGTCTGCCAAAGAGGAGTTAATATTGGGGGTGAAAAGAATTGAGATCAAGGATGTTATGGCTAATGGTTAGAGACAGAATCACAGTGAACGGCTGTTTTCTAAGCGTGTGATAATGAGCTGGGATGCAGACGTGTTTTCATTTAACAAAGCCAAACAACAACAACAACAACAAAAAACCCAGAAGCCTTTATTGAATTGCTGCCTTAAATTGAGCAGAAAATCAGCACCAAATGGGCATCTAGGAGTTGTAAGCCCAGCCACCTTTGTTGATGTGTTTTACCATGAAGGACGGTTGTTTACCTAGGCAACGTGAGGGTCTAGGCTCTGTCAATGCCATCCACCCTCTTGGCTTGGATCTGGAGGACTGTCCTTTATTTGTGCTCTATTTAAGTTCAATTTTATTTCTTCCGAAGCCTTGTGGGAGTGGGAGGAAAGCAGCATCCTTTTGTAATACAAATGGAGGTCTTGGGAGGTGAAGGAAAAATGGGAAAGCCCAGCATGGAAGCATTTCCTTCTGCCCTGCCCTGCAGCTGCCCTTGCAGCGTAGGTTAGCGCGTGGGGTTCTGCTGCTGGCAGTGTTAAGGTTTTATTCTTGGCTTTGTTGCTGCAGGAGGAGAAAGAGCCGAGGTAGGTTAGTGCCCTGTTCTTGGACCTCAATAAACCTTGCTCTTGGCAGGGATATGAAGCCTGCTTCTGGCAGGAGGGTTCTTGGAGGATGGCTCTGCAAACACCTTTGGGAAGGTCAGATTCAAGGTGGATCTCCCTCCCTCGCTTTTAGGAGTGCCGCAGTGACAGGGCTCACTGTGGCTGCTTAGGGAGCTGGCCACTGTGCCTGGTGTGAACAGGGCAGACTGGCCATAGTCAGGACAGTGAGTCCTCATTCTCTGGCAGTTGGATCAGCCACCAAACTCATGGCCAGTACCTGTTGCAGCTTTGAAACTGAAATAAACACCGACTCTTTCTTCCTTTTCTAGCAGCTCTAGGAAGAGCGAGATTATCCTGCTTCCAAAAATAACTTCTTCCCCGCCCCTTGCTTCCACCTCCTTTCCCAGGTGCTGTACAGGCAGCTAGTAAAGAGCTGAAAACACGTCACTGGCGTGCTGACGTCTCACTGATGTTCTGTATAGAAACCCAGTCCAGACTGTAAGGTGGCACCTGATTGTCCCCTCCTGCTGCTGGGTGGAAGCGCAGGGAGCGGAGGCAGCGAGTCACTGCTCCTGACCCTGCCACAAGTCAAGCTGACACTTCACAGCCAGGGTTTTGACACCATTCCTGCTCCAGTGCATGTGTGTATCTCTGTGTCATCAGGTTTGGATGCCGTAGATGTAGTCCTGCGAAGCCTGGCCTTCTGCTCTTGCTACACAGCAGGGGTAACACTGTTCCCCCAGGAGCTCCCCATAGCTGTGTGTCTGGAAAGCTGGTGTTGTGATTAGATGCCCAGGTAGCAGGTGCTGAGCTGCTGTGCTGCTCCTTCTTCCTTTCAAGCAGTCAGCAGGAGGGTGCTCTGTGGCTCTCAGCCTTGGGAGGTCTCTGGTGAAAGTCCTGCTGAAGAGAAAGGGGTGCAGGACTGTGTGGGAGAGAGGGACGCAAGAGAAAATGTTGACCCAGCCGTTTGGGTTGATAGATGTGAGAGAAGTCCACCAGGAAAACAGACCTGAGCACACTGTGCAGTTAGAGCCCCAGGGCAGGCAAACCTGCCAGGGTGATGGGTGCCCATGGCTGCCTTTCTGTCCAGCTCCCTCCCTGCCGTCCAGCACTGCTCCAGTGCCTGCACCCCTGGGCAGAACTGGCCTGCCCTGGGCTGGTCGAGGGTAGATGGGAAAGAAGATGATCACCATTACTATAATTTGTGAAACATCAGGTAGATGGGTTGGTTTTTATCCTCCTGCTGTCTCTGCATATACAGGTAAGCCCGGGTTTCCCCACTGGGGCACAGTAAAAACCTGCAGCCCCTTCCCCTCTGCTAAGCAATTCTGCTGGCTTTCCGTGGTTACTCGCCCCTTCCCTGCAAACCAGGGGTGCGGGTGGGGATTCTCAAGGGTTAAGTTGCACGTGTATCACTGTGGGGAACAGGCTCACAAACGTACCTGGAAGCTGTCCTGATGATGCCCTCTCCTCAGATGCAAGCTTGTGGTTTCAGACCTGGTCAGGGCAGTCAGCAGTGCCGCGTGCTTTACAGCAGACATGAACAGGCTTGGGAGGAGCTGTCTGAGGATGGAGGGCTGGGGGTTGGAAGGATTTTATTAATGATCTGCTGTGAGCAAGAAGAGGGGCAACCGCCTCTTTAATTAATTTTTCAGCTCTGCACAATCTTTTTTGTTCCCAATTCCTTTCCTTCCCTTTGCTCTTCTCCCCTTTCCTGCTCTTTTCCCTCCTCCTTGCATTCCTTTGGATCTCAAACCCTTTTTCTGCCCGTCCCTTCCCGGTCTTAAATCCCACCGCAGATATGCACTCTTCTTCCTCTCCATTTCTCTTCCTCTCTATAGTTCCCTTGTCCTCCTCCCTGTTCTCCCTTCCCCACCCTCCCTCCATCTCCAAGCTCCTCGGGAAGAAGACAATTTGAAGGCTTTCCGCTCTGCTCTCAGCTGAGAGGCTCCTTCCCTCAAGCCAATCAATGGCAGCCTTTCAGCCCCAGTGGGGCTTGGCAAACATTAGATCAATAAGTTATTAGCACCATTCTGTCAGCTGTAATGTGGAGATTGATCGGGGCCGGGGCTCCTGCATGCTGCCTGGCACTTCCCCAGCCTGATAAAGATGACAGATTAAGGGAATAAGAAAAAGGAATTAAGGAGTCTGGCTGTCAAAGCTGTCACGGACTGGAGGAGCGCTGGTTTTTTCAGGGGCTGAATGAGTGCAATTGGACATTTAAATGGTGCTAAGGGTACAGCACCACCAGCAGCTCTGTTGGAAGTCACTATCTTCAGCCTTCACTTTTCTAAAGAAAAGCTGGGAGGTTTGTAGGAGCTGCCAGAGGAGGTGGAGTAGCTGTCCTGGGTGTTGGAGGGAATACCAGCTGGCTGGCAAAGACCACACAGGGAAGATTCAGCACCTAGGAGCCCACAGGGATGTGTGAGTGCTGCCCCTGCCACGTTGCCATACCCGTCTTTGGTGTGGTCGGGTGTTGGGTGGCATTCCCCAGGACTGGGTGAAGTATCTGTGTCACAGGAACGATGCTGGTTCTCATAGCTTTTTATCACAGATACATAAATTGAGGCCAAACGACCTTTGCCCAGGAGGCTTGTGGTCCCTCAAGGAAAACCTGATCATTACTGAAATCATGTTTAAGTCTCGTGATTTAAGAAGCTTCCCCCTTCTGCTGTCTTGTCCCCTAGAACATGCTCTTTTCTGGAGCTAGAAAGTGAGCCTCCAAAAGACCTGGACTTCCAGCCCACCCTGCCAGCCTCGTTCTTTAGATCTTTTCTGGAAGAGAGTGGGGATTCACAAGTTTGCAATTGCTAAAAAGCCTCTCTGCAGCATATAAAATTAATTCAGATCTCTCTCTTAAGTACAGTATATCCTCTCCATGAGTGTTTTCCATACTATGAATATTTACCACCTTTCTGTGTCTTGGTGCATGCTGTAAAAATGAATTTTGTAAGAATCTGGGAGTTAAGGGGATGTTGGTGCACCGTCTGTAATAAACAGCCTCATTAAGGACAGACAGGAGGATGGCTCCAGCATGACCTGCACCTCCCTCTCTTTCAGCCCTTGAGAACTGAAATATTGGACAGTCCCTTGAGGTGCTTGGCTCCTGCTAGGAAAATTGAGCACGAGGAGGTGGGAAGTAGCAGGATAATGTTTGCATGGTAGGCGGAAAGGCAGATGGCCCAGTGGTTAGAGCTGAGAAAGGGGGTGCAGGCTGCTTCTCCTGCCTGGGAAAGGATGACTGAGATGTTATACGTTGGGAATCCTTCTGCTCAAGTACTGTCTCGTGCACTCCTGCAGCTCTCATGTAAGCTGCGGTTAACTCACGTTTGGGAAGGGGTTAGTTTGCCCATGTTAAGTTCTCTCAAAGCGAACAGGAAAGAGTTTGATTACTTGAGATTGCATCCACCTTGCTTTGGAGTGAGAGACTAATAGAGTGTGCCATTCCTCCCTCTCCTTTGTTTCTTCCTGTTTTCACGAGCCTTTTGTCACAGGCAACTTGAACCATGATGCTTAGGGAATGTTTGCAGGTACCTTGGTCTAGGCTCAGGACAGTCCTGAGCCAGGAGCGTCCAGCTTGCTCTGCTGTTTGTATTTCTTGTACCATTAAGGCTGGTACAGCAGCTAGCAAAAGGATGCTTCCTACCCTGGCAATCTAAATCTCAGTGACAACCAACAAATAGATACAGATGTGGAGACATAAAGGAGCAACGAGATAACCCAGTGCAATAGCTAAGGTTTGAAGCCTGCTGCCTGCCGTGTCCCTAAAGCTGTTAAGCTGACCTGCTGGGAGGAGGATGCTGCCTTTATTTTGCAGCTGGTTTGATGTCCCCGTTGTGGAGATTGTCCATCTTTGAGTTAGAGATCCAGTGGTATTTCCCCCTTCCTTGCTAGAACTAACCCAGCCCCACGAGCTGGCATGCACTTGTATTGTTCCAGCATCCGAAGTCTCCCAAGCCCACTGCTTCCCTTCCCCCAGCTTCCCCAATAATTTTTTTTCCATTCTCGTTGCCCTCAGTTAAATTATGGCCCGTTATTCCCATGACCTTGTGCTTCACTCTCCCTTTGTTCCATTGATTCCTGCTGGCAAAGGATGGGGCCGATGTGCAGCCAGATTCCACGCTGCTGTGCGCAGCCTTCTGCGTGGCCCCTCGTACTCCAGCCTTTGTTGAGAGCAGCTCTGGGCCTGCTGGGACTCGGCAAGCTGGTGCAGCTTCTGACAAAGGCACAAGCCCATCACTGGGGAAGTTCAGTCTCCAGGGTCCCTGCAAACCTGTCACATTCGGCACAGGAACAGACTGAGCAGCAGGGCTGGAGCACCAGGGTTGTTTGAGCAGAGCAGCTCCTCTGGTGGTGGCCTGTTTGTGCCAAAGGAAAGGAGAGAGCTGAATAAACTGAGATGCTGCCAAGACATTTCAGACCGGTCGGTGGGAATTGTCATCTCCAGGGTGTAAGTTTGATGGGGGAGCTAAGAGCAAGGGAGGATGTTTTCCTTCTAAAATAATGTGAAAGGAGGTGAAAAAAAGGCCCCTCTTCTCACAAGATATTGGCTGGCTGAGCCTGGGTGATTTCCCATATAGGTTGGCTCAGTTCTCTGTTTACTCAGGACTTCTGGGTCCAAGAAGCTTTCAGAGCAGACCCAGTGATGTGGGTAGGGAGCGTGAGATAGGGCTTGATCTCTTCCCGTTGCGCTGTAGCCGAGCGCAGTGCAGAAAAATCTGGTGCAGTCCCTTGGCCGTAACGGGGACTGTCTCTACAGTCCACCCATTTAACAGCACTGGGAGGGCAAAAATTGTGTGATCGCCTCGTATTTGTTCGTTTCCCTTGCCCAGGTGAAACCCTGTGCTCAGCCACTGGGCCACGGGCTCTGTTCTCACCCCGCCGTTGACGCGACGTGTGCCCTCGCTGCATCTTCCCTCCTGCAAAGAGTGGAGAGAAAAGTCCCTCTTTGGGGAAACCTAGAGATAGGTTTTCTAATCTTCCCATCTGACTTAGGCTTCCAAGTCTTCTCTTCAAAGCTGATAATGAGGCTTGGGATTCTTAGATGTGTTGATGAACATGACGCAGTCGCCCAGCTCTGCTGGGTGCTGGGAGGTTGAGGATTAGAGGCAGGGCAGGAGTACGAAGCACTGCTGTTTCCAGGTGACATTTCCACCCATGGAATCAACATGTCTCAAGTCCAGAGAGGGCTGTGATTAGGTGAAACCCCTATCGCCCCGACTTCTTACACAAGCTGATTTTGCAGGGTCATACCTACATCCTTTCTCTTTATGGTTGCAAAGCCATCGGGCGATGCTTCTGCCTGGAGGCCGAAGTGCCAGCCTCCTCCAGCTGACCTGCTCTCCTGGTCTGTCTCTATTCGTGTTTCACTGTGCAAGTGCAGCAGGTGAGTGCTGGGCTTCCTTTTCCCATGAAAGAAGGGGGGGGGGGGGAACCAAAATCCACTGTGATTTCTAGATCTATGGGGAAAATATTGGACTTTGTTTCCAAAAACCTGTCTGGAGTTCTTCTGTACTGCCTTGTCAGGCTGGCAGGGGCCTTGGAGGTAATGCAGGACCTGGGGACCTGCATGGGAGAGCTGGGGGGCAGGGGGGGTGTTGTGTGGTCAGGGCTGTGTCGTACTGGTGGCAGTAAGCGATCAGTATGCCTGGGGCTTCCTCTAGGGCTCCTTACTTGTGTTATTGCCTGGCCTGGCTTCATAACGTTACACTTCTACTGATAATGTCTGTAATTTTCAGCGTTGATATTAAAAAACCTGCTCTGATTTGGCTTCCTTTCAACTGAAATGCTTTGTAGAAGGCAGGAGAGAGGAGAAAGCAGGGATGTGGGGAGGCAAAAACCCCCAACAAAAAAAAATCCCTATAACCATCCCTCCCCATCCTCTGTCTAAGGGGGAGTGTTGCCTTCTGGAGGTGCCCGGGTTGAGCAGACAGCTCTCTTTGGGCTTTCTGGTCACCGTACTCTAAATGCACAGCCTGCCTTTGTGAGGGTGGTGAGACATCCAGGAGCTCCACCGCCAGCTCTTTTGCAAAGAGTATGTGGTTGTGCTGCTGCTGCTGGTCAGGGGCAGGTGGACCGGGGATGCTCCCATCCCAGTGCCTGTCCTGATTCTTTGTGGGCGAGGGCAGAGAATGGTTGGACGTGTGGCTTGGGACACAAAAGGATGACGTTAGAGTATAGGGTCCTGTAGAAGGGCCCGTGCTTAGCAGGTGTCAGCAGTCTGCCGAAGCTGCACGCGTGGTTTAAGGTGTAAAGAAGAGAGGATTGGTGCTGTAGCACAAATACGTCGTCGTTTAGATTGTGCCCCAGAATCTGAGTTTCTTAAATAACCGATGAAAATGTGACCCGCCTCTTCCCTGCTTTGCACCCAAAAACGCGAAGGAGGGGTAGGACTTCTTATAACACCGGGCTGGAATTCAAAACATTGCGATTCAGTCTTCTGCTCTCCTACTGACTCAGTAAATTTGGAGCAGCTCGTTAGATCTCTGTGCCTCTGTACTGGCTACCGATGGTAATTATTCCCTTCTCCTTGCTTACTGTGTATCTTGCTGATTTAGTCCCCGCACTTCTGGCGACAGAGGCGGGCTCTGACACATCCCAGGACTTTGCCTTAAACGAAGGAAAAAAAGGGAAAAAAAAAAAAAAGAGGACTATTTTGATTCTGTGATCTAACCGACTGCAATAAAAACTGCTGGGGGCAACCCAAATACGAACTGAGCGTGTGGGGTTCGGTGCTGCGGTCCGGCGTGAACCGGGGGTGCCGGCAGGAAACCGCTGCAGATGATCCTTGAGATGAACACCTTCGCGTGGGATCTCTCGCTGGAGGACCCGGTTCAGCTCTCGACCGCAAGACGCCCGGGCCCTTTCCCCGCGGCGTGGCGCCGAGCTGCCAGCTCCGGCCCCGCGCGCCGAGGAGCGGGTGCTGTGGAATCTGGGGTGGAGTGATGGGGGGGGGAACGACACGGGTCTGACGGAGGTGGTGCCGCTTCACAGTTACTGCGCGATCTCCGTCTTCCCCTGCACAAGTGCAGCCGGTTGGGAGTGGGATGGGGCTTGCAACCTGTCCTGCTGACGTGCCTGGGAACAGCGGGGCACGGTGCTAGTCGGAGCGAGCGGCTGCTGGCAGATGGGCGCACGGGGGTGGGAGCGGAATAGCAAGAGAGAGGGAGTGATAGGAGGGTAATGAGGTGCCTTGGCAGAGCTGTGAAATCAAGGAATCTTTACTGCTCATATTCTAACTGCTGTCACATGTAGCTGGTGCTTCTGTCACCAGTTCTTCCCATGAAGTCTCTTCTGCCTGAAGTACGCGAGAACAAGCCCCGTTGAGTTTTGCTGCCTCCTGTCCAGGCTGGGAGGGGCGAGCAGAGTAACGGGACTTTTGTTGTCTCAAAGCCACAACCCCCGGATGAGAACACTTCTGAGGAGGATATATGGTCTCGGCCTCCAGCGCTGGGGGGGGTTGCAGCACCAGACTTAACACTTCCAGGAAAATCAACATGAAGAATGAAGCGTTCCATGTGGAGGGAGCTTGTGATTCTATCTGTGCTGTGTGGCCAGGTACTTCCTAGCTGTGGTGCTGGCTTGGCAAGCTGGTGCTGGCCGTGGTTTTGGAGGAGTTATTTAAAGGGTAAACTGAGGCAGGAAGATTGATTAAAACTGAAGCTGCACTGAAAGGCTGGCTCAACACTTGGGATGCGAAGTGCTGCGAAAACTTCAGTGCTGTCAGTGCCCGACTCTATTCCTTCCCCATCTGCTTTCCAGTTACCAGTGTTTTGTTGCATTTCCTTTGCTTTTGGTTCCGGATGGTTGCAAGCCTCTGCAGTTGTCTCTGAGTGCCAGGTTCGTTAGCAGGCTGGGTGACAGGGTCGTGGCAAGATAAGATCGGAGGCAGCTTGTGCTCTTTAAAAAACCTTGAAACGCCACTTGCAACTTTGCAGAGTTGCCGAATGGCTCTTTGGATAAAGGCAGTGCCTGGCAGGCTCTGCCCTCGGCACGTGAACTGTCTGCTCTCGGTGCTGCTCAGCCTGTGGCAGCAGCAGATCCGTGCTCTGGATCTCTTCATCAACACAATGCCAAGGCAGGAACCGGAATTCAAAGTAATGTGGAGTGATTTGGAGTACGAGGGACATTTGCTTGGCTTATAATGTCCCCTGGAAACAGAAATAATTTTGTTGTTCTTATAAATAGCACCAGGGGGGTTTGTAACCTTTCTTAACCAACACACTTTGGGCAAATTGCAGAAGCTTTGCGTGCGTGTTGACTCACAGGCAGATGCAGCGTGTGCTCGCTCAAATATGGTGCTTGTTTGTGAGATATATATATATATATTTTTTTTCTTTCTTTTAAGATGCGGCATCTTTAACAAGCCCTTGATAGATGAGAATTTGATGCTTGCAGTGA
>WTSP01025603.1:0-62398 GCA_025331215.1 Actenoides lindsayi | reverse complement strand
GCTGTGGGGCCCAGTCTGGGACTCCCCCAGTGCCTGCTCCACAGCATCAGTGGTGACGGTGATGGAATTACCATCAGTGGGGGCTGGGTTCTATACTGGTCTTGTATATATTTGTATATATTCCACTTTTATAATTATTAATTTCCTTTTCCTTAAAGCTGTTCTAGTTCCCTTTTCTAATTGCTAAGTCTCTCTCCCTTATTCCCTTTCTCTTCCCCTTTGGGGAGGGAGGAGCGTTAACAGAGAGCATCTGTTATAGGTCTAAGGGGCTGCCCTGACCCTAAACCGTGACATGTACTTACTTCATGCTTTGCTGGTTTTAATTCAGTTTTTACTCCTCTGTTTGTTCTAATCAAATACATTTTTTTTACCATAATTTAAAGATACTTACTGTTGGAACTGCTGCATGTGCGTATATTCTTGAAATAGACTCTTGTATCGTATTTAAAATGTTCTAACCTTGTTTATTGAACTTATCAAGACTACTTAACTGTCTTCTTCCATATCACACAAGTACATTCTGCTATGCTCAGGATACATTGTTTGTCATGAGTACACTTTATTATGTGCAGTGAACATAATTGCAAACAACTGTAGTGAATGAGAGTACTGACTCATTTGAAATGATAACCTTTTTAAAGGTCAATGTCCTATAACAGAAATGACTTGGAACAAGCTTATTATGTTGGTGTCTTCCACCCAATCCAGATTCACTTTCTATTTCTTTTACTGTAGCTGATGTAAACTAGTGCATCACAATAACTTCCATCTCCACACTAATTCCCTGCTGCTGTTGAAACGGCATATAAATTGTACTTTTATTATTACCCAGAAATCCTTTGGCTCCTCCAAGTTCTTAAGATCATCTGGTGGTAACCTAAACAAGGAAAAAGTCAGATAATTTTTGATTTATAATCTGAATGTTTCTGCTGTGAAATAAGTAAGAATAGTTAGAATCTGACAGTTGCTTGCCTTTACCTTTGTTCCTATGGACATAAGATTGAAAAAATAAGGGCAAATGTGTATCCACAATTCTGTTGAGGATAATCTTTTTATGCTTGGGATATTCCTGCATAGTGTTTGGCCTAGTTTAAATATATTGTGTATTTCCAGAACTGTGGAAAAGTATTAGACAGCAATACACAACTGACCCCAACATGTCTGATACTTCATCACCTTTTATCTTCTGAAGTCCTTTGTCTGTGTAAAGTAAATGTAAGGTACAGGTATGATGATGTCTGACTACTGACTTTGTTCTGCAATGACTGCATCAAGTGTAAAGCAACATAGAATATGATGTGCTGGAAAATGGATGTAAAGGTGCCAAAAAGTATCTTCAACTGGAAATACTGTCATATAATTGATAATTCTGCTGTGTGCTGTTGAACATTATAGACTACTTTGGAGATACTCTGGAACTTGTATGGAGTCTCTGAAACTAAGGAAAACCAGCAAATTTTTATTTTCAGAAGTGATCAGGTTTTATTGTGTTTTAAGGTTAATCAGTGAACTAAAACAACACAAAATATTTTTCAATGGGTAGGGTATTTTAAATTAAACTGGAATTAGAATTAATATACTAGTTTATAGCTATATATGTCCCTATTTTATCTATCTTCTCATATAACTTCATGTAAAATATTGATTCAATAATATTTGGTTTGGAATTTTTTGATACATTTCTCTTCTTTCTCTTGACCATGTAAGTTAAAGATTTACTTTGAAAAGTGGAATCTTCAGGACTAACTTGGCATATTTGGTCAATTATACTCTTCTTGAATTTGACAGTTTTATGGATTATAACATAGTCATCCAAACCTGTAAATCCAGCATGTCTGTTTTTTTGGTACTATATCAACTTGTAGAAATTTAGAGGACATGGTTTCTCCCCTCATTTTAATCATTAAGCTGAAATATATTGCTTGGAAAAATGTGAGTTTCTTGGGAACTTACATATAATTATTTGCTGTTAATTCAGCAGCCTTAGACTGTCTGAGAATTATTCTGCGGCAAAGTAACTGGCCAAAAAGGTTTTCCTTCTATGAAAGGAAGAGAGTGGGCAGGAGGAATGACTATGATGCTCTTATTTGTAGACTCATCAGGAGGGCAATGCTCTAAGCAAATACCATTAAAAATGTATTTTGAATGAAAATTATAATCTTTGATTGGTACAAATCCTAAAGAACCGCCTAGAAATTGAAGGTTTATTTTCATAGAGCTACAGATACTTCTATCACATTTGGAAATGTAGTATGTGTGACTGTTAAAATGATCACAAGTCGTAAAGGTTAGTCTTAAAAGCTTTTAAGAAACATGTCTGTGTTACTCACTTGAAAGGGTCATACAATGTTATGATGATGGCACAGCAGCAGATATGCCAATTTTGCCAAGTGAAACGTTTCATCGTAAGCAGTGTTATTTGCTATCTCTTTTTTTAGACCTTAACAGACGATTAACTGAAAGGTGAGTTGCACAATGCTCTTCCTAGAAACTCAAGTAATTTGTACCCCGTACCTCTTGAGGGATACCTGTAGTCTAAGTTGAAGTCTCACAGAAGAAATTGTATGGATGCTGTTAAAAATTTTAGGCTCAACTCTGTTGAGCAATCTAACATTAAAAAATAAGGCAGGGATTCAGGAACATCTTTCTGATACATTTTTCTAAGGTTATCTCATTTCTAAAGTTAAGTTCCCATTGCTTTTGGTTTGTACCTTCATGGTAGAAATGAAAGTAGCATGAATTTTCCCAGGTCAAAAGGCACCCAATGTTCTCCCTTTAGCTTTGTTGAATTTTCAATGTGTGTATTAATTTTTTTCTTGAGAGTGTGAGTATGTAAAAGCATTCCAACTTATCAAGATGAAAAGTAACATTTTTGATCAAAGTCTGGTAAGCAAGGGGAAGATATAAAAGGAGTGTAAATGATTGTCTTTAATCAATCATTTAATAGGGTGCTGTCACAAAAAAAATAGTAAAAATTATTTATAAAAAGAGGCAGGAATTGTCTGAAACTTCACTTTCATGATTGTTAATGAGTAGTTCTGTTCCAATTTTTGTTCAAAAATTTTGCAAATAAAAATGTGTAAGACCAGTATTCAAATATTTAAAAGCTCTTACCCATTTCTAGCTTTTGTATCAGACATGCTGGTATTTATTCTATTAGTACGTACTGTGATAGCACCATTCAGTTATGGTAATGAAGACTGCAACTTCAGTACTTTGATATTGCCAAATTTCTCACTGAGATTCCTTCAACATGTCCAAAAGACTTTGGAACAGCCTTCTGAACTGCTCTAAATTCAGCAGACATTTGGACAGGAGTGTTTTTTTTCCAGAGCAGCCATATTTTGTCAAGTGGAAAACTACTTTCAGAGGCATTAAACTAGAAAAGAAAAGCATTACCTGGTCCATGAACTTCCTACTTCAAACAAGTATTCTAAAAGGGGGAGGGAGGAGGGACTCACAAACAATGCTTTGTATTGCCATGACAAGGTTTACAGTACATTGTCTTCTTTATTATGCTTCTTTAAAACTTTAAACTTCAAAAGCAGTTCAGTTTTCTCCACTACATTTCTTTTTCCATGTCAATCATTCCTGTCCACATTCTTCACATCTGCCTTTTTCATTGCCTAAGTAACTTCAGTACAATAGTGATTAGGAACTAGTCACATTTACATATAAATAGTGGACTTCTGGTTTTGACCAACATAGCTTTTTAAATGTTAAATATTGTTACAGATCTGGCAGTTCTTGGTGTCATTCCACATTGACTGATTATCTCCAGAGGGAAGGAATTAGTCAATAGCTGTCAGATTAGTAAACTTCAATGACAAAGGCAAGGAAAATCTGGCCCAGTTTGGGTACCTTACAGCTGCAATTGATCAGGATTGTGCACACATGCATGTGTAGATGTGCAAGATATTTTGTGAAGAGATATTTCTCCTCTGATCATAGAATCATAGAATGCTTTGGGTTGCAAGGGACCTTTATGGGTCACTTAGTCCAACACCCTTCTTGTGCTCTGAAGAAAATGTCCTTAAATTGCTGCCAGCTCTGTTCAGTTTCTTTGTCCCAGAGGGCAGTTTCACAGGGCATCCCATCCATGAATTCCTTAAACTGCTGAAACATTGTGCTACATGCTATTATTGATTTAAAATGTTGGTAGATAGCCATATCTTCTCAATATGAAAAAATCATGTTTTCAGAATGGAAAATAGCCACATTTAAACTCTGGCAGCGATCAAGTGAGACAGCCATCAGCCCTCTCTTTTGGTTAGCCAGAAATTTCTGATTAGGGTGGAAAATAAGTAGTTCCTGAAAAAAAATTTACTTGATTGGGAAGTCATCCCAAAAATGTTTTAAAATATTTTGTTGGACAACTGTCTAGCTCTCTTGAAAGCAGTCATGTACCCATGAATCAGATAAGCCTTCCAGAAAATGTCTTGCATTTTCTTCTAAAAAACCCAAAAGGGGACTGTGTCTCAGAGCAGCTTTTTAAAGGTGGTTGATTTTCTTTTTGTGTGAATAAATGAAAGATGGACATGTGGTTTTTACTGTAAACTTTAAGAGGCTTTGAGGTTTTCTCTTCTTCAAAATTCTCTATAGCTATTGTGCCTGAGATTGTTCCCCGCAATGAAAACCTAATTTTGTTTTAGTAAGGTTTTGTTGATTTTGTAATATATGAGGTATGGACCACTAAATCCATTTATCCACTAAATTTTTTTAATTTTAAGTGGGTTTGGTTTGGTTGGGGGTTTTTTGCATGATATCTGTTGACCTCAGCAGAATTTTTTAATGCAGATTTCATTAAAAGGGGTTTAAATTTGTTCAGAGAAATGTGTAAATCAAGACATTTACCATTCCATATATACCATACTCACAGCAATATAAGGCCAGTCTTCCATCATTTTGTCAATTAAAGTTTCATGTACAAGACTGCAGCATGAGTTTTGAGTAACCAGACCTGAAAAAGGTAGCAGAAACTGAAAAAGTCATTGCTAACACATTGTTATGACTCTGAAAAAAACGGAGATTTTACTGGATAACAAAACATACTAATAAATGACTGGAGTATGAATAAAAACCTCAGTATTCCTGAAAGGTTTTTGCCCCAGGGGTCAGATTCCAAGCACTGATTTTGCCATTACCCTGGTGTCATCCACAATTATGTTAATTTTGAACCATTTGTTGAGGAATTGTGGTGACCTATGAAACTGATAGTGTGAATTAGGGAAAATGACATTCAGGAAGCTGGGTATTTCTAATTATACCTATTAAACAGGTATGTTGATTTTTTAACTTCTCCAGGAACTTCTCTGGGCTCCCGAGTAGCCAGTACCCAGAGTAGAGCCTGGCAACCAGGGCCCATCCCACCACAGCCAGGAGCAGGGCAATCAAGGGGCACTGGGGCAACCCCAGACTTGGGCATTGGGCACCTCCCTGGGGATGGGGACAGAGATGGGTGCAAAACAGAGGGTAGGAGGTAGAGGCCCAAGCAGGATGAGACATGGCAGTGATCACTGCTCAGGCTGGGCCCCATGACAGAGACTTGGCTGGGAGCAGATGCCAGGCTGGCCCTGGTGGCCATGTCCCCATGCCACCAGTGAAGAATCCATGTATATGAATGTGTATATACACGTATATCTATGTATAATTTACATAACTATCACTCATATATGCATATATGTATGTGTGTGTGTGTGCGCATCTGAACACAATCATAAGAATTTCATGATGCAAGAAAGTCTACTCTCACTGTCACGACTGCCTGATTATTTTGTGTATGGCTGATGCAGCTTCTTGCTTAAGGAGTTACAGTGTTCAGGCCAAGGCTGAAGTTCTTTAGGTATAAGACATACAGGATACCTTCTCAAAACTGTGATACATATTGCTAGGTGGGAAATTGACTTTTTGTTTAATTTTACTTTAATGATAACTCTAAATAAGGGTGTTCTGTAAATGCGCTTAGTGTCCCAAATTTGCTCTGTAGGATTTAGTAATAATTCTCCTCTTTTTTACACTTTCTGTGTAATGAAAATGCACTACAATTTTTGCATGTGATTTGCACACTATACTCAAGAACATCTGAAAGATACTTTTCTATCTTTTCAAAATATCTGGGATGCTTACTTTGAGATTACTTTTCTAACATCCTGATATAACACTTTTTTTTTTTTTTTCATATTTTCAATGTCACAGGATATTATGTGAGCTATTCACTCCTAAACTGAGATGTATTTCTAAACTGCCTGCTGCTCTTCATCTTTTGTTTCTTGAGTTGTTCTTCAGTGTCTCTGCCTTTCTGTGCATAGAAACTAGGAGAAATATCTCATTAATTGTACAGGAATTGTATAATCTTAGTGTGTTTGCCTCAGAATTTGCCTCAGAAGGATTGCAAATAGAATTGTTCGTGTGGGAAGTAAAACTTTTTTTGGCCTTTTTCCCAGAGTACGCCATTTGATTCTTAATTACAATGTATGGGAATTTTTAAAGTGAATACCTCTACTTCAGTTATGAGTGTAGGCAGCAGGTGACGCAAAGTGCTTAAAATCTATTCTTGTCTGCAAATACTGATCTGACTAAAAGACACTTTCTTTAATAGCACAGATGTTCATATTTTTTCACCTCCTTCAATATAATGTCCAAGAGTCTTTTCCACTAACATGATGTTTTTATAGGCTGGTCTTCTTTGTTCTTAACTGTGCAAATTTAGTATTGTTTTATATCATGATGGTCTAGCCTGCCAAAGTAATGGACAGCTCAATCAAATAAATCACAGAATATCTTTGGTTGGAAGAGACCTTTAAGATCAACTAGTCCAACTGTTGACCCAACACTGCAAGCTCACCACTAAACCATGTCCCTGACTACCAGGTCCACACGCCATTTAAATGCCTCCAGGCATGGTGACTCCACCGCTGCCCTGGGCAGAACCATTCCAATGTTTGATAACCCTTTTTGTGAAGAAATGTTTCCTAATATCCGGACTAAACCTCCCTTGGCGCAGCTTGCATCCATTCCCTCTGGTCACACGTCACCAGGAAGAAGAGGCTGCTATTGGCCTTCTTGGCCACCTGCTCGCACTGCTGACTCATATTTAGTCAACTATAGATCAATACCCTCAAGTCCTTTTCCAACCTGCAACTTTCCAAACACACATCCCCAAGTCTGTAGCTTACCGTGGGGGTTGTTATGACCCAAGTGCAGGACCTGACACTTAGCCTTGTTGAACCCCATGCAATTAACCTTGGCCCACTGATCTAACCTGTCTAGGTCCCACTGTAAAGCTTCCTACTCTCTAGCAGATCGACACACCCAACTTGGTGTCACCTGCAAATTTACTGAGGGTACACTCAATCCCCTCATCCAGATCATTAATAAAGATATTAAAGAGAACAGGCCCCAGTACTGAACCCTGGGGAACACCACTTGTGACTGAAGGCCAGCCAGATTTATCTCTGTTCACTACCACTCTTTCAGCCCTGCCATACAGCCAGTTTTTTATCCAGCACAGAGTGTACCATAAAGTTACTGAAGGAGAATGCTGTGGAAGACAGTGTCGATTGCTTTACTAAAGTCCAAGTAGACAATGTCAACAGCTCTTCCCTCATCCACTAGGCAGGTCATGTTGTTGTAGAAGGAGATCAGGTTAGTCAGGCAGGACCTGCCTTTCATAAACCCATGCTGACTGGGCCTGACCACATGGTTGTCTTGTATGTGCCATCTGATGACTTTCAAGATGACCTGCTCCATAACCTTCCCTGACATCAAGGTTAGACTGACAGGTCTGTAGTTCCCAGGATCATCCTTTCAGCCCTTCTTAGAGTGAAGTTTTATTGTAGAGTATTGTAAAGTTTTCTTGTAAAGTTTTATATTTGCTTCAATTTCCTGTATCCTTGTATTACATGCTTATACAGAATTGTTATACAGCTTTAGTTATATAGAACATATATTAGCTTAAATGTTACTAGTGGGTTTGTAAACTCTGATCTACAGGAATTTATAAAAAAAAGATTTCTGTACCCTTAGCATAGGGTTTTGTATGAAATCAGTCAAAAATATGAACATGCAGGCTTTCTCCTTTGATTCAAATGTAATTGCCCTAAATTCTTTTGAGAGGATATTTTCATCTTGCAAGAGTCTCAGCAAATTACCACAATTCTTTTTTGCTTTTTATAATTACAAACTAGTTGCAATTTCAGAATACTCTTAAAGCATAACACTGGTTATTTATACTAGAAAATTAAATGAAAATCTCATTTCAAATGAAGTCTCACCACTAAGTATTATGTCAAAGAGGTTGTTCTTGCTTGGAAAGGCTGAGAAAAAAAAGATGGGATATTCAAGGATTTGGTTTGCAGAAGGTACTCACCTTTTGCTTGTTTTGTTTATTGGAAAGTTTGAGTTCTTTTTCTCATTTTGAATAAAATGACAATAATTTACTTGCAAGACTGTAATACTGCACCACAGCTGTGTATTTATAATTTTGGGATGTCTGGAACAAAATACAAGCAGTGCATTGCTTTTAAATTTCCAACCACCTGTATTCCAGCACTAGGGAATCTTATGTCCTGAGAGTCCATTAGATAAAGGCCAGTAATCATTGTCAAGAGCTAACTATTTATAAACAGCATAAAGCTTTTTGCAATCCCAACAAATCTAGAATAAATTTCCTATAATGCAGAAGTGCTGCCTCCAGATGCTTTCAGATTACAATAAACAAAATGCATTAGCTTAAAAAATGCAGGCTTTGTTTCCTCTCTTGCTTTTGTAAATAATTGGGTTGTTCATATAAAGCTTGTCAAATGTATTGTTATATAACATAGAATTTCATCAGTTATGACCTAGATGTAAAATTATCTTTCAAAAGCTTTTTGTTTTGCTTTATTTTCCTTTTTAAATGATACTGAGGTCCTTGAAAGAAAGCAGGGTATTTGGTTTGTAAAGTTTCCTTTACTTAGGCTGCTTGCAGTGTTCATAATCAAGACATTTGGCATACTAATAGTTTCTATTATAACTGAATGACAGAGATTTACAGTGCTATGAAATTCTACTAAAATGAGGATCACATTGTTTTCTCATTCTGAAAAAAACTCAAACCAAACAGCATGTTCAAAAGAGGGGCAGATCTTCCTGGAAGTTTCATGGTATTGTGCGCTTGAGAAGGATAAGCTTCCAATATTTTCTCTGGGGAGAAGCTGGTAAAAAAAAAAATCAGCATGTAACTCTTGGAAATCTTGGTAGTATAAGTAGTGTTTTTTTCCTACTGTCTCCAATGCCTTTAGATTATATTCATAAGGATAACGAGAAGAAGGTAATGGAAAGACTGTTTTAATTTTGGTCATCTTCAGATGCCCACTTGCTACATGAATAGTTCATGCTATTAGCCTATAATGAGTTAAGTACACAGGTCAGAATGAAAATGGAAACACAAGTCAGCAATTAATTCTTGAATACAGTTCATTTCATGATCTTTGTGGTGCAGTGCAGTCTTTTGCCTGTATCTTTCTCCATTCCTTAAACTCTGGTGAATTCTTTAAACATGTTGAGCTAGGAAATAAGACTCACTTTGAATTATGAAGGTTTTCCTCTTTAAGTGGAGGAATGCGCTTTTTTTCGCTTTCAATAGATTTCTGAGTAATTTAGCCATCTCCAGTTGAGCTAAATTTTCCTGATTGCTCTTCAGCAGGACTTTTAGCCTGAGGTCATAAGGAGTTATGTTTCAAAGATTTTAGTTTGCATTAATTTCAGTCTTAGATTCAGCAATATCTAATTTTCAACTGAAAACTAATTTTAGAGTTAAAGTGAGTTATTTCTGTGCCAACAATTTCTATTATCATAATTTTTATTTTTATTCTTTTTGTTCTGTTTAATAGCTGCTTCCTAGGTATGGGCCTTGAAGCCAGTACTACAAAAGGAAATAGTAGTGTAAGCAAATGCTTAAAGAAAACATGTACATTATTGAAAGATCTTAAGCTGAAAAAGAAATATGACTTCATACATTAGCATTTTACATAAGCAATAAATCATTCCCCCCCAGTCCCCCAATACTAGTGAGCAAATTTATTATAGAATGGGATTCTGTTGACTGTAGAGATGGTTATAATTACTGGATAGCTTGAATGAGTTGAACATGTAAGAATTCAAACTCAGAAAAAATTGCTTTTAAGTCTACTGCATTCACTTCAACAAATTGCCAAAGCTAATTTACTTTGAACATGACTGTGCTTGCAACACGATTAACAGTAAAAGCTTCATATTCATCCTGAAGAATGAACTCTACAAAACATGATGGGAGGAAGGGCAAAATGTCCTACCCAGGCTCAGCTAGAAGGAGTGAGGTGATTGAACTATTGTTTTCATGGAGACTTGGCAGCTGCACAGAGAAGCCTGACTAAGCATGTTTTTAACTAGAAGTGTGAACAGAAGTAGATTAATGTTAAATGTTAATACCTAAATTAAATTTTAAAATGGAAATGTGGAGATCTAAAAATACAATTTAAGAAGTCATAATAAAAGAAAAAAAAATTAAAGTGGTAAAACTAAAACATAGCACCCAGTGCACTTACTGCTAAGGAATAAAGTAATTCATTTTAAATATTTGTTTGTTTGTTTTAAGGAAAGACTGTGGAAGAAAGAAACTGACAAAACCAAAGAATCTGAAAAGTGTATTTTATCTGTGGATTTAACCTTAGGGAAGCAAGTAGCTTCCTTTATATAATGATGTATTTATGGTATAACCAAATTTGGTATTCAAGATGATATTAAGCATAGTAAGGATGGGTTTAACAAATAAGTGAAAAGGAGATGGAATTTCTGTGAAGCATCCTGACTGGAAGCATATTAATCAGTTATGAAGATACATGTACTTGCACGTATTTTGAGTGCCTGTGATTATCGATGAGCTGATGAATATCATTGCAATGAATATCATTGAGGTTAGCAAATATTTCTATTGTTTGTCTTGAAATCCCAACTGATGTAATGTTGGTGATAGTACTTCATATAAAAAGTGACTCATGACAAAAATCACGGGCAAGAAATTGAAGGACATAGAAAAGAGTGGTTTATAATTTATTGATTAGATTATTGCATTCATACAGTTAAAATTTCACCATATGGTTCTGCAAAGTCCTCTTTTAATTCACACCACTTAAAAGTTTGAGCTAAAAATTACTGTGTTACTCAAAAGGATAAGAATGTTTTTTTCCCAAATTTCAAACCCACAAACTAAAATCATTATGATTTTAATCTCTTATTGCATTTATCTTAATTGGATTTGAGTTTTCTCTAGATGATAGGTTAGTTTGGAAAAACATATAATTTTGCAGTTAAGTAAATGTTAACTGTTTCTGTTGGGTGTTCATCCTGATTCAACTCACATTACTATTGTCAAGAAACATTACAGTCATTATGAGAATAAATATTTTTAAACTGTAAAGAACCATAAGTTTACAAGTCTTACTCTATTTGTTAAGTAAAATAGAAGTAAATAGTCACAAGGACATTAAGGATTACAATATTTCCTTTGTTTAATTCACATACTTATTTATGATCTAATAAGCCTATTGTGAATTTTACCTGGCCACCTGTAACCAAGAGTTTAAGTTTATCCATACTATATGGCTTGTCAGCCCCAGCACCATTCCCCAGAAATGCTTGTGCAGGCGAATACATGAGGCTCTAGAAAGTAGATATGGCTGTAGAGAAAGATTTTATTGAACTTTGTCTGTTGCGCTTAACCAGACAATTTGTCCAAATGTGCATATAGGATATAACTCCTTCTCTCCAGTGCTTAATATTATTCTGTGTCTAGCATTCTATAAACTTATATATGAAATTTATGGGTAAGATGTGCACATTTAGTAAAATGTATGGCTGCTCTGATTTTAAAATCCAGTATATTTTCTGCTTCTGTGATACTTCATTGTCAGGGTTTTTTTTAAAGCATAAAATTTAAGAAACATCTATACATACTTTAAAATGCATTAACAAATCAAAATTTAACTCTTCAGTATTAGAAAATATGAAAACCAAGCTGCATTGCAGGAAACTGCTAGCATGAAAGATAGAGTTTTGACACAGATATAGTAAGAACTGATGCTGTGAAAAGCAGCTATGTTGTTATACATAGGAGGCTAGAAAAACCCATGTCATTCAGTTGCTTCCAATTCCACGATCATCTCTGATTGCTCTTGCCTTGGTCTTCTGTGGGTTGGAAGAGCAAATACATTATGCTGACTTTCATATTCTTAGAATGGTATAGGAATTTTAAAGCATATTTTAATCACTCTGATTTTATCATTAAGTGTTTTATGTCAGTAAAATGGCAAAAAAAAATGTCCCAGAGAACAGATCTTGGTGTTTTCTTTTGCTGAAGACTATCTGAGGCATAGACAACTGTTTTCTCTTTACCTAAATTTTGCCATTACTACGCATTCTCTGAGGTGACACTATCAATGAATTTATACTGATGGTAGCGGAGCTCTTCAATTGTCAGTATTACAGGAGATATATATTTAAAAGCTGATGATAACAAGAAAAGCATACAGTTGTTTCTTAAGGTATCCAAAATAGACTTCTCCATCATTACTTAATGAAATTTCACTCAGAATTATTCCTGCTTATAGGCTAGGCAATTTTGACATTTGACCAGAACATTCAAAAATTTTTTACTGAGATGTCCTGGCTACGACAGCAAGTCAATTGGGGCATGATGTCAGAAGTTCCAATATGTTCAATGCAAATGCTATGCATTCTCTATATCCTAAAAGACAAACAGTAGAAAATTTTTTGTTCTATGCCAGTTCATTCCTTTTAGTGGAGTACCTTTAAAGAGGTGAGATGCTTTTCACTTCCCTAACAGAAATAATAGATTTCTTCTGACTCCAAACCAAGACATGAGATTCTTTTCATATGACTGTCAGATATTAAAAAATAGATGCATTTCGTTGGGAAAATCTTAGGCTATAAAAGTATCATGGGAAAATATTCTGTAACCTTCCTGTGGTTTAACCCCAGTCAGCAATTGAGCATGATGCAGCCACTCACTCACTCTCCCCCATCTCAGTAGGATGGAGAGGAGAATTGAAAGGGAAAAAAAAAAAAAAAAAAAGTAAAAATGGTGGGTTGAGATAAGAACAGTTTAATAATTAAAATAAGATAAAACTAAAATAATGATGCCAATAATGGTAATAATAGAATACATGAAAGAGTAATGCACAATGCAATTGTTCACTACTCACCACCTGAGTCCCAGCCCGTTCTTGGCTAGTGATTCTGGAAAATAAAAATGCGAAACTGCCATCCAGGAGAGAGATCCAGCTCCCAGGCTAACCCTCATCTATATACTGAGCATGACACTATATGATACTTAATATTCTATTTGCCAGTCTGGGTCCACTGCTCTGGCTAGGCTCCCTCCCAGCTTTTGCAGGAACTGCAAACCACAAAGCTATGGGAAATTGAAAAGTCCTTGATTTCTTAGTAACATCTAAAAAAATTGGTATATTATCGCCATTCTTCTTACACTAAATCTCATACTGAATCCAAAACATGGCACTATTCTAGCTACTAATAAGAAAAAATTAGCTCTATCCCAGCTGAAACCAGGACAAACTTTTATATTGTATGTCAAATGTATCTGATATTTTTATTTATTTCCCAAATATTTTACCTTCTTTTGTAATAACCTCTTGTACATCAGGTACAATTATTATGAGGATGATAGTTTGAGTCATATCACTAGAGCCCAAAGTGATGTCCTGTTCTCCTACAGCATTATCCTGGAAAAGCTGGCAGTCCATGGCTTGGACAGGTGCACCCTTCACTGGGTTAAAAACTGGTTGGATGGCCAGGCCCAGAGATCAGTGGTGGTGAATGGTGCTGCATCCAGTTGGCATCTGGTGACCAGTGGTGTACCCCAGAGATCAGTACTGGGACCAGTCCTATCCCATCTTTATTGATGACCTGGATTTGGGAATTGATTCTACCCTCAGTAGATTCGCAGATGACACCAAAATGAGAGGGAGTGTTAATCTGCCGGAGGGTAGGAAGATGCTGCAGAGAGACCTGGACAGGCTGGGTCGATGGGCCAAGGCCAATGGTATGAAGTTCAACAGGACGAGTGTAGGGTCCTGCCCTTTGGGCACAATAACCCCATGCAGCACTGCAGACTGGAGGAGGAGTGGCTGGAGTGCGGCCCAGTGGAGAGAGACCTGGGAGCGATGCTTGACAACTGGTTGAACATGAGCCAACAGTGTGCTCAGGTGGCCCGGAAGGCCAGTGGCATCCTGGCTTGTATCAGGAATAGTGTGGCCAGCAGGACTAAGGATGTGATTCTCCCCCTGTACTCAGCACTGGTGAGGCCTCACCTCGAGTTCTGTGCACAGTTCTGGGCCCCTCAGTTCAAGAAGGATATTGAGGTGCTGGAGTGGGTCCAGAGGAGAGCAACGAGGCTGGTGAAGGGACTAGAAGGAAAGTCTTATAAAGAGAGGCTGAGGGAGCTGGGGTTGTTTAGCCTGGAGAAGAGGAGACTCAGGGGGAACCTTGTTGCTCTCTACAACTACCTGAAAGGAGGTTGTAGTCAGGTAGGGGTCGGACTCTTCTCCCAGGCGACTACTGACAGGACAAGAGGGCATGGCCTGAAGCTGTGCCAGGGGAGGTTTAGGTTGGCTATCAGGAAGCACTTCCTGACAGAGAGGGTGATCAGACATTGGAATGGACTGACCAGGGAGGTGGCGGAGTCACCGTCCCTGGGTGTGTTTAAAGAAAGACTGGATGTGGCATTTAGTGTCATGGTCCATTCTATTCTTCTTTGGCAGAGGGATTGGACTAGATGATCTCCAGAGGTCCCTTCCAACCACTATCATTCTGTGATTCTGTAATGCCTCCTGAGCATATTGAAATAGTTTGGGATTTTGTGGTTTCTCACCATGAGCCATTAAAGAAAAAAGACAATAAATGTCATAATTCCCAGGATTATGGAAGTCAAAGGTGTGGTCCTAAACATGAGGTGGATTTTGCTTTCTAAATCAGTTTTGGAGCTCTGACAGGATTTAGATATTTAAGTTACCTGGAAAAATGGTTGGGTTTTAGTCTTGAATTCATCTTTGTTCTACTCACCACTCATTTCCTGAAGTATTTTGGTGATAACATGAAGAATTTAATGTCAGACTTCAGAAAAAATTGGCAAGGTGACAAGGAAAAGATATGTTGGAAACCCAGTGTCTTATGCACTTTTTTTAAAAAAGCTTCTGGAAACTTACTTCTGGATTTTCTTAAACTTGTTTTTGAAAATCAAGCTAAACAATTATGATATCAAGGTCTTAATACTTTTTATCACAACACAGAATTTGGTAGGGATCTGAAATGCAGTTCAGTCTTCTGTTACCATATAAGTGAAACTTAAATAACTGCCTCTGTATATTATTTTTCTCATTTTCTAGAATATATATTGTTAAATTTTTCTTTGTGTTTTCTGTGATACACTAACATTCTTAAGTTTCTTTCAAAAGCTTAAAAAAAGCAATAGAACAAAAACCATAAATACATTTTCTCGGTATTAGCCGTAGGCAATTGTAAAAATATAAATGGATACATACACTTTTGCAAGAGTGAGCCACACATAATGCAATATTACTTCTATCCTTCCCATGAGTGTAAGTTAGGATGAGCAAAGATAGAATTTTCATCATGAGGGTGATAGGGTGATGAAACCACTTGTAGTGTAAATACAAATCAAATGGTCAGTTGCTAATACAATTAACTTTACCTTCTAGATTGGAATTAGAGCAGGGTTGGATTTAGTCAGCTTGTTAAAGGCTGCCCCAGAATTGGGGTCTGTTTTGGAATACACGATGGTATTACTTTGGGGTTTTTTTTTTCTTATTTCTGTTTTTTGATTTAAAGAAAATTTCTCCTCCTGCCAAATTTATATCTTCTTGCTGTCTAGCTTCATTGCTTACAGACAGTATCTCTCTCTTTTCCTGTAGCTCACTAAGTACCAGACATCTTATGCCTGTAACTAACTGGCAACCTCATTTATTCTTTGTTAAATTCATACAAAAGTCTTACAAAGCTTAATAGAAACCAGACTTAGTTTTCTCTAAAAATGAAAATATTTTTTGTACAATACTTGATTGCTTTAATAAGGGGGCTTGTAACTCTTACAGACAGGGTGTTGTAAGATACCCACATCCCCTTGTACTCTGGATAAAAGAACATGTTATATATCTCATATATGGTACCATATATGCTAGTTACATAGTATATATTAGAAAATGTTGGGCATCATGTGTTATGTAATGTCTGTTTTCTCTGAGATATGATATACATACTAATTGTTTTCAGTATGAAGATGGCTGACTTTGTCAGTAATGAAAACTTTCAAGGTATAAAACAAAAAATCCCTCATCTTTTACATCAGATAAAGTACCTGTAAACAGATGATTTATGGTTTGTTATTTGACCTGTCTCACTAATAATGAAATATTAAAACACCATAACCTTTCCCATCTGTTCAGTGAACAGCTGTGACTTGGTGTTTGGCATCTAATCTCTACAACAATTAAACTCACTCTTTACATGAGTAACACAGGTGATTATGTGTTAGAGGTCAATAAGATTTTCAGGTGGGTCAGTTAAGCTAATAAACACAGGTGTACTTGAAGCCCATTCCCAGCACAGGATAAAGATCACTATCCCTTCTCATTGTGCAGTCCTTCTAGGAAAGGAGGAAAAGATGGGGTCTGGTTTTCAAAGATTCAAATCAGCATTCATCAGATGATGAAAATCTGCTCATACAATACTTAATAATATTGTCTGCCTTTCAAAAATGCCTGTAATAAGGTTAGAAATGTATCCTTATAAATACTTGATTGGAATCTGTGAAATTCTAATGCTTATTGTTTGTTATTGGTCTATTCTGATACTTATATAAACTTTTTTAATTTTTCATGGATGCATATGTTGTATTAATTCTTGAAAATTTCCACAGTAAAATGGAAGTAGAGCTTGTTGGTAGTGCTGTGCATCTTAGACAAATAAGCATTATAATAACTGCTATGGCAATTATAAGCAACTTGCAAGTATTCAGAAATCTCAAGCTTTTCAAGTATCAGCTTTTTGCAATCTGTAAATTGAGTTTTCTGTGTAAGTTTGGTACAGTGTGCATAACTTCATTTGTATGCTAATCTCAGGCTATGGAGCATCTCAACAAGAAAACACAAACTTTATTATCAGCATTTCTTTCAAATAAATATTACAGGATAAAATATATACTGGAGTAACAATTTTACAGTTTAACTTGGAATCCTACCTAGTTTAAGAGATGCTGACTACAGATAAACAGGCTTTTTATACCCTTGTTGCTATTGGTAGTTTCTGTGTACAAGTACAATAACTTGAAACTGCTTTTGTTTGGGGAAAGGAGGAAATATTCAGTCTTTTGTTCCTCTATTTCCACAGTGGTTTTCCTCTTGCAGCGAAGAATTCTCTCTGGGGTCCTAATCTCACTGCTGACGCCTTTGACATCTTGACTCCTCCTTTTCTGAATATCTTTGAGGAAGGAAGCTTGATTTCTCCTGTGAATGCTTCTACTCACCTTTTAACACTGGGTATGCTTATGGTATTTTCCTTCTTAAAAATGCTGAGATTTGTCTGGAGCTTTTTGATTTTCTATCTATTCCACCCATCATTATGAAAATAAATTCTGATTTGAATATATATATTGTAAATGGTTCTGAGGTGAGAGAGAGTTAGAGAAATGCTATATTGAAATACATGAAGTGTAGCAGAAGTAGTTTTTGCTCTGATCTACTTGTAACTGTACTTTTGTACCTACTTTTCTTGTAGTACTTGCTTAATATATGATTCTCAGTCCTAATGACAGACTACCATAAGTTTCTCTCTAACAGTTTCTTAGTTCTGTCTAAAAAGATGCCTAAAAATACTTCAGAGAAATATATTTTGTGCTGTCTTGTAATTGCATACAATTCCCCTTTTTTAACACTCAAAATATATTACTTCATTGCTGGTTTGGTGGCGTTCCTGATTCAAATCATAGAGGTTTGTAAGTATTTTGAAGTATTGTGAATTTTCAGCATATATCTAGTAGCTTGTTCTTTACTGTAGCTTTCAGAAGCTTTAGTCTTTAACTTCAAAACCTGTTCCTTTTACTATACCTCTCATACCTTTAGTAATGCTATATTAGAGCCTAATTCTGTGAGATAAGTTTGTCAGCGATAATTTCTTTTTCTCATGTGTGTTTGTTTATCTGGTCTTGAAATTATTCTCTGAATTAGCATATTTTCTCTTCTACTAAGTTCTCAACCTGTTTCTCTTGGGCAGACTATCTGTATGGTGGGACTTGGAACTTACTGAACCCATAAAACCTTTTATCACCATGCCTTTTAACAGTTGATTCATCTCTTATATGGTATGATATTATGCACAACCATTTTTTAATCTGCTTTCTGTTTCATTACAGTTTTGGAGTTTTCAGGGTGTTTTTATGTTTTATTTCTGACATTTTTTCAGAGCTAATTTTGGTTGTAGTTTATTTACTTCCTTTCTGTTAGCTCTGTTTGGCCTCCTTTATCTAAACTTTTGGCTTTCTTCAAGGGAAAACTGCTAATAGGTTTTGTGATATTTGACACTACCTTACAACAAAAAAGTTAATGTATCTTAGTTGACTTTTGGTGGCTTGAGAATGTTTCTGTTCTGTTGCTGTTGTCTTTTCTTGATACTTTTGGAACCATGTCATTTTTACTGATACATTCTTGTCACAATTCAGCCACATCTATGTTTGGTTCCTTTTTATACACTGATATTCTAAAGAGCTGATCTAAATATTTCTTTCGGAATTTAGAAGTTCTAGTGTCTTTATGTGGAAAATTGCAAGATAATTTAGAAATCTTTGACTGGGAGAAGTGTACATGGATTCTGTATTGGTTTGGCTATGGGAACATTGATCATTGCTTTGTCTAACCTGATAATCTCAGCTCCAGCCTTGTTACTGACATCTTCTTCCATCCAAATGATGCTAGGAACATTTTTCAATTGAAAGGAAAGGTGGAACTTTAACATTTTATTTATTTTATAGGAACTTATTTATAGACATTGCTGTGAAAGCAGGATTTGTCAATTGGATCCTAGTTTTCTATTGGCTTTCTGGTTTACAGGTCTTAATTTCATATGAATCATAGCTATGGTGAGAAAACTTGGAGTTCTTGCTTTAATTTTGACTCTTTTGTAAAATTATCATTCATTTTGACTAATTCTAAAGACTTTAAGATAACTTTTATTTCAGAAATCAAACCAAGTATATGTGTATTTACAAAATGTTATTTTTTTCAAAAAAAAAAAAATAATTCTGAATCCTCTGTGTCTTGTGTGGGAAAGAGATGTTAATAGAACAAAACTCTAAATAAAAACATAGTGTGTGCTTTAGCTTTTTCTCAGCTTCCTAAAATGTATGACTCATATTGGAAAAAAATTTAAAAATTATCTTGCAGTTATATATAATGAGTATCAAAAGAGGAAGAGTATTTTGAGATACTGAAAAAAACCCAAAACTATAGACAAATGTAATGCAAGGAAACCACTTAGTTACTTTGGAACCTAAAAATAATGTTTTGTAATGAAATTTATTGCTATGAATTCTTTAAATCATTATGGAAATGGGATGAGTAAGTCACAATATAATCATGAAGAGTGAAATAAAAGTCTGGATGCATAATAAATTTACCCAAAGATATGCTGATGCGTCTGTTATGTTGTATGTCATTTTTTGGAGGCTTTGAGAGATATTTGCAGATAAAATGTTGGCAGTGGGTATCAAACACAGCAAAAATAACTAAGATCTGTGTACAGTGTTTGATAAGACCTGAAATCTGTTTCTCTATGCAATTGCTTTATAAATTATACTTATGCATATTTAATTTACTTAATATACTTCTTCCCAAGGTAGTCATAAGTCACTTAGAGTGGAAAAATTCTCCATTGATATTTTTGCAGAAATAAGATATTCAGGCCTCAGGAAGATTTTGAACTTACAGTTCATACACTCCGTGGTACAAATGTTTTTATCTCCAAACAAAAGAGTCAAGTTTAAAAACTTATTCTTGACTTTTTTTTTCCCACTGAAGTCCACAAAATCACTTTCATTTCTACTTATTTCTTTCTTTCCAATGATTTTTTTACATTATTTAATATAAGTGAAGCCACAATGAAGCTGTGAAGTGTGCTTCACCTGAAACTCTGTACTGTAATATTTTTATCTTTATTGAGGACAAGATATTTTTCTTTCTGTTATATGTATATACATTATGAAGAACTGCTGACATGAGGACAATAGAGATAATTTGAAAACCATTTTTTAAAATGGATTCTTAGAAATGTAAAACAAAGCCAGAAAGCTAAAGCATATCCCTGTAATATAATATTCAAGATAACAACTGTAATAAAACAAAACCAATACTCTTTTTAATACTGTATGGGGAAATAATACTTTTTGATTCTTATGCAAACATCTGATTCTCATATGAATATCCATAATCTTTGAAAGACCTAGCAAATAAAAAATGCCCAAGGGTATGTATGTGAAGCTTTTTAAGAATCTAAATATGCTAATTGATTGTTTTTGCATTTCCATTAAGCTGAACAATTCTGAGTTAATTACATATGATTCTACAAAGACTAAATTTTATATTAAACAAAATTAACCTGTTTACATTAAAATAAGAACTTTCTACACTGTAGCTGGGATTTCAGAATTGTGTTATGCTCCAAATTAAAAAAAAATAATCTACTGTTTACATGAGTGGAAAGAAACAGAGCCTAAGATGAATGATCTGTTGGATAGCCTGGTAGGCAGTCAAATCATTGTTCTTCATTCAAATTAATGGAGTTCATACTTTGACTTTTTAGATGCTTCTGATCCAGATAGGAAACATTGCTATTCCAAAACAGAGATGTTTGTTTATTTAAATAAGCCACTTATGTGAACTTTCTCCAGTATTTTTAACCGTACACCAGCATTCGTTGATGTATAAGATTTGTTTCTGAGCTTGTAGATTCTGACAGTGTGCTTTTCATTATATAGATGGAGAAGTGTTCAAAAGTGTCATAAATGGATGAAGGTGTGTTGATTTGGGGTTGGGGGGAAAAAAAGTTCCTATGTCAAGGCATTTCCAAGAAAACATCACACTTTTCCAACAAGGTGCTTTATGCAGTATGTTGACTAGATTACTTCTTTCGGGGGGGGGGGGGGGGGAAGGGAAAAAGGTAGATCTCAAATGCGTTTAGTTTAGATCTGTGAAAGAGTAGTATTATAATAGATGAGTGTTATCCAGAGGGATTGTGTCACCATGTTAAGGATATGACTTGGTAATTGAAGGAGCAGCTGTAGAGAAGGGGAAAAAAAACAAAAAAACAAACCACCAAAAAAAAAACCCCAACAAACCAAAAAAACCAACCAAGAAACAATCACAGTTCCATGGAGTAACACTAATGTAACACTCCCCTCTTAGATATAATCCTTAAAGAAGAAATAAAACCCTTCTCATTCCATTGACCTCTGTTTAGTAAAAATAATTGTCTCTTCCCGGACTTGTAAACAAAATAAAATTTGTCCAAGAAGTGATAATATTAAAGCTTCCTGCTCATAGCAGTGATTCACAGAATGATAGGGATTGAAGATCATCTAGTCCAACCCCCTTGTCAAAGCAAGGGGGGTTGAATTTTTTTTTTTTTTTTTCCTTTTACTCAAAGGAATGCACCGAACTTGGAGGAAGTGGTGCTTGAATATTAACTAGCTCTCTTGTGCTCTCCTACATTCTAGAGTCTTAGCCCAGGGGATTTCTCCAAGTTGTCTTTGAAGAGATGTTAGCTCTGCTAAGTCCAGGTTTGCAATCCTACTTATTGCTCTGCTTCTTCCTCATATGATATGGAAATCCAGTGCCCTTTAACAGAGAGTCCTCCACTATGAACACCCATTGTTTCTTTTTATGATATCCACTGTGTGTTGCTAGTAGAGTTTCTCCATATATTGCTTGCTCATGAGTGTCTATAGGTGCTAGGCTTCTTATCTGTTTTTGGTAGCAATGATGAAGTATGACACAGTCCTGCTTTTTTAGGGTAACTAGGGTTCAAGGTGCCACTTTGTCAATGGTGTCTGCTACAGGAATATGGTTTTGAAACCAACAATCTATCTCTGTCTCAGCTCCTCTGATGCTGTGTAGTCTTGTGACTGTTTCTTGCAATTCAGCCACCTGGTATAACAGATCTTCTACCTGTACACACCTTTTGTAGGTGCTTACCTTTACATCAGAAGAAGTCTAGGCTCTTGCTGCAAGCTGCAGCCTGCACTAAAGTATCCTTCTTTGCCAGGTCCGTCTGAGTGTATACATAGGACTTCTCAGAGTCTTCCTCCATAGGAATACTGGTCTTAGTTCTTAGGTGAGTGCCTACCATTTTGGCAGAGACCTGATGCACTTCCCTGGGCTGTGGAGCTACAAGCAGGGTGGAGGCTCTCCCTGTGCGCTCTCCCACATGCACTGCTGGCTGTACTCCTGGACGCGGGTGATGAAGGTTCTGATATGATCAGAGGCAATAACTGGTATTGCTTATTATAAGCCAAACTATTTTTTTTTTAATTGTAAAGTTTATCCTGCAACCAGTGTAATGACAGAACATCATTAGAATGAAAACTAATGACTGGGGATGACACATTGCATTTGTTATTTTAACAATATCTGGTTGCCCACTGTATCCTGAGAACAATACTGTCTGAAAATGACAGAGAGTTAATGTCCTAGTCTGGAAAATGCTATTCAGGAAGGAAAAAATATATGGAGGTGGAGGATAAGAATTCAGGTTATAGTACAGCGAGAATGGAAGGTTAGAAGGAAAACAAATATGAATTATTGTCACTGTAGAATTTAATCTATTTGTGATGTTAACTGTTTTGACACTAGCAAAAAAGCAGCAACTCCTAATCTGAAATCTTCTAGGAGAGGAAGGTTACTAATTTAAAACAAAACCAACCTTATTTTCTACAATTCTTACAGCTACAAACTCATAAAACTTGTCCAAGTGGTTTTCCCAGTAACCAGGCATCAAAAGGCTTGTATTGAAGAGGTGTATTCAAGATTTCATTCAAAGAGATGCTGGACAAAGAATATCAGATAGTGAGATCACCTCATTCCTACTGAATGGTTCTTCCATTGGCCAGAGGGTTTGCTTTAGACATTTTTTTTATTCTCTTTTGAGCTGATGGTGATTACAGCCTTTCATCTCCATCTTTCCCCACCTCTGATTATTAGGATTTACTCACTGGCTTTTGTGTTTTTTTCTAGATGTCTTAGGGTATCAGTTCTGCATTCTCTATGTTTTTGCTATCATGTCTTCATCCCTTAAGTCTTTGTTTTAGTGTGAGTAGGCCATCCTCTGTGTTTTCCTAATCTAGGTGTACTTAGAAACTCAACAGAGGTGAGTTTTCACCCTGGTAACACATTGTTCTCCTAACCATTTTGTCATTTCTCCTGGGTTTCCATACCTGGATGTTCTTCTTCATTCTCTCTTCATACCAGTTTTACCATTCCTATCATGCTTTTACATACGTGTAATGAATTTGTTATCATGTGGCAGAAAAGATACAGCCCCGGTGCTTCATTCTGAAGACACTTCATGACGTAGTTAATAACTTTGCTCTAAGTGTACATTTGTCTTTCATGTTAGTTTGAATTATGATCCAGTTTAACACATAATAGCTCTCAAGCAAAAGCTTTATTTTCTTAATCTTTGAGGAAGTTATCTTATGTCAAGACCATGTGTTGGGTTTTTTCCAAAGCATCTCCTTTGGAAATTTGGTTATATTGTGTAATCTCTTCTCTGTTGGAAAAGCAATATTCTTCCATGAATCCAAAATGTACATCTTCTGCAATAATGGTATATTCTCCTAAGAGTTTAAGGCTAAGAGGTTTACTTAAAGCCCCCAGACTCCATGTTTCCTTACCTAGTCATAGCTGGTGCATTTACACAGTGACAATGGTTTGTTTAGATACATTACATACTTCCTTATTAGTACTGTTTCAACATTATTTTTTTTTCTGCTGTCTCTGTGGTTCCTGACTAAAATTTGGGCCTAAGCATTTTCTTTGTGACAATCTACTCACTCAGCTGTCCAGTTATGAATGTCTTTTTTAAAATATACTTTAGTCTCAGCAGCTGAGTTATCTGAATGATCTTTGCAGCTCTGCTACACCTCTAATCTCATTAGCTAAGACATGTCTGTTGACTGTTTCTGCATCACAAGATTTTGTAAAGTGATTGTAGCACTCTTCTTTTTATTATTTTACAAATTTTTTGAAACTTCAAGTTTACAATGTTGCAATTCACTGTTAAGATTTTCATTCAGCTTAAGTAAGAGTCCAAACTTGTTATTATTGTCTTATGTATTCAATGTGATGTAGGATATAACTGAAAGGGTATAAAACCATGCTTATCTGTTAATGCAAGAAAAGATAGAAAGATAAAATATGTATATATACAAATTCAGCATACTGCTATCTAATTCTGTAAAACTTAACTTCAACCAAAATAGATCTGGAACATTATATCTGCTGCTAAATTACTTTTGCTTAAAATACTAAATTGGACAGTTTCTGAATTTTAATGAAAACTGAGTATGCAGCAGACTTTGCAATGGCTTCAGTTTTAATAAAATGAAAGAAATAGTGGACATAGCATGAAAAAGGGTTGGGAAAATGTTACACTTATTCCAGAAATAAAGCATGCAAAAGTTTGAATGGAAGCTATTGAAAACAATTTTATTTAGGAGATTGCTTTAAGTTATATGTAGGTTTTATCAGAGATTAGTGAGTACCTACAGCCTTAGTACTGTAAATGGTGTAAGAAGAAAGGCTTATTGTAGACAACTGATGTTTAGTGGAAATAGTCCTGATATGTTGGCAAAACATTAAGAACCATTGAACCAAGCTACCAAAATAATAATATATGTAAGTATCCATCTCATAAGTATTGTCATCTGATTTTAATGGATCTACAGAAAGTGTATGAGTCATTTCCTGTATAGATGGATGTATCTGGTATTTCCACTGTCACTCACTAGAGATTTGGTGTCATTTTTCAATTTACTTTTTTGTTTTTGAGACTTGTAAGGGAGACAAAAGTAGTAGGTAACTCATCAGACAAAAATTTGTCTGAATAAAATAGGTAAAAATGTAGAGAAAACTGTACTAGCAGTAGAAAATAATATGTATTTTTAAATAGCTTGCATTCTTTTTATGCATTCCTTACCAAAATATATATAAATGAAATGTGTAAATAATATTTCAAAAAGCTCACTTTCTTTTAAGATTTTACTTGGCTGTGTCATATTTCTTGTATTATAACTAAATTGCAATAATTGTTTCATAATTGATATATCCGCTAAGTTGAAAAGCCATTTCAGAAATTCATTTACCTATTATTTACTTGTTATTTATTTTTTTTATTTACTATATACCTATATTATATACTTATTATTTACCTATTATTTGGCTTTTGATGATTTATACATTGATTCTCATTCTAACTATGGCCTCTGAAAGATATCCACATCATATTTCAAGCCAAGAAACCTGTGAACTGCAGAGGATTATATTTGTTAGAGGGCATATGCACTGCAAATAATGTAGTGTTTTCCCCTGATCTGTTTTTGTGCAATTGCAATTTTTCCTCTTTACTGTATATTTTGTCTGGTTCTAATTTTCTGCCCTATCTTTCAAAACTTAAAATTCCAAGCCCACTCTCCCTTCTCCCTCTGCCCTGAAAAATCCACTTGTTTATAATTGCAAAAGGGCAGTGACAGTATGATGCCAAATTTTGGTGTTATCTGAGAAATAATATTTACTAGTTGGTGTTTTTTAAAATATTTTTATTCTCTGAGTATTTTAGAATCTTTCCAACTAAAATCCTTCTAGGTAAATTCTTTAACCAGGTTCTAAATCCTGCTTTAACCATTTAAAACCAAACACATAATGTCAATAGGACTGAAAAACCTATTTCCAGACTGCAGTACCCTGGGGGGAAAAAAAAAAAAAAAAAGAAAACCCGAAGTATTTCAGTAAGCAAGAAGTGAGAAGGCATTGAAAAACACTCATAAATTCTAGTTAAAATAGTGGAGTCCTGATGAGCTGTAATGCAGTAGAGCTAATGAGTGCAGGCGCTTGGTTCCAGGGACTGGAATACTATGCTGCTCGAGTCTCGGGTGCATGAAAAATACAAGACCAGGCCACAAGGTTTGAAACTGGTAGATATAAATGATGTCTATCCTCGGGAGTTAGGAAGCCTATCGGAACACCTGAAAGCCTATAAAAGCCTTCTTGCAGGATATCTTGCCAGCAGATCTACAAGTATCACTCAGCAGTAGCAGAAGCACTGAATAATTTAGAATAATTTATCCCAGTCTGCATTTCAAACTGGAGGAGCAGAATCCTTAAGTACAGATTACCTGACATAGCTGGGAAATGCCAAGAAAGCCCACTTGGGACCACTTAATGAAAAACCTGAAAGAAAAGTCATTGTGCAGTATGGAGCTTGTATGTAAAATACACTCAAATTCCTCTAAAGCGCTGCTTAATCAGACATGGAAAAAGAATAAGAGGAGTCCTGAGTTCTCAGAAAGGTTGCATGTGAAAACTCATGTACATTTCAGAACACTATGTTAAAAGCCTTGTATTTTTTTATTTTTTTTTTATTGGCGTCATAAATAGGACTTTATGGTCTCAAATCATACAGCAAACATATCAGTAATAATTGATTTTCTGAACACTACCCATTTTCCCTCCTGGATATATACGTGTATTTAGGAAACTTTTCATAACTCTATAAAGAAATGCTTGAAGTATGAACTCCTTTAAAATTCAGTAAGAACCAGAGACTAAGGACTGAAGTCTCTGTTAGTTGCCTCACCTACTGTGACACTGCGAACTCTTTATTCTATAATACTGCTCAAGCTGGCAGGGGAGTTACTGCTCGAAAGGACTTCACACAGCAAGAGGCACATTGAGGTTGGTGGCAAAATACCCAGGTGTGATGTGCAGCAATACTAGCTCAGTCAGTGAGTTCATCTGAGGCACTGATGTTGTTCCTGAAAAATAGTGGAGTTGGTACTTCATGAAATAACGTCCAACAATAACAGTGGTGTCATGAGTAGGGTTTGCCTCTTCAAAATTTAAATACTTATAACACAAGTATCAGAACTAGTTTCTCAGATACAGTGAATGGAAAGAGAGAACAGTTTCAGGGAAAAAAAAATAATGCCCTGTTCTAAAACTGATCAGATGAAATATATAGGGGATTCCTATTATTAGGAATGATTCTTTGGTCTCCTAATACTTAACTGCAAATTCTTGTATGGCAAAGAATAATTCTATATTTGTAATCCACTTGGAATGAAAATGGTACAATCCTTAGCTGGAGGTCTTTGTTTATACAGCATAACTGTGTTTACACACACACACATACACACACACACACACATATATATAAAACTGTGTTTATATATTTTAACTGGGGGACAAAAAGCCCGGATTTATTTATTTATTTTTTTTAACTTAGAAAGCATTACTCCATCAAATTTGAACTTAAACCCTGATTTAAATATTTTATTTAGAAGAAAAAAAAATGTTGAAATGTTTCAAGATTTCTTTAGTGATTTTTTTTCTTACTTATTTTCTTCTTCCAAATTGCATCTATTGTTCAATGTGGAAATACAAATTACTGTATTATCAAAACAACAATGAATTGGGATATACTGCTCAGAGATATTGTAGTGTCCTGCTAATCGAGATTTTTAAGAACAGGGGAGACACATATGCCACAAATGTTGTTGATATAACTGATGTTTCTCTACTGGAATAGTAATAGGAAAATGTCCTGATGCTTCTTCCTGCCTCATTTTCTAAGGTGCTTAATGTAAACTATTAAAAAATATCAAGCACATGTGATATTTCATTGTGATTTAGAATAAAACAAATTATTTAATCAGAGAACTCCTTATGGACTTGAAATTCTGCTGCCACAACACTGTTGGGTTGATCAGAAGTAATTGAGGCATTATTTTTGGTAATTTCTTCAGACTTCTGGAACCTTCTAAGTGACTACTTCAGTGCAGTAGCTGACTTCTCTAGTTCTGCTCTTCTATAAAAGCAGGATAAAGATCACAAGATCCTAGCAGTGTAGTGGCTTCAGGGGCAGGATTTTGCCATCTATTTTGCCTTCATGATTAAGTCTAATGGCTGCTGGGAATAGTGTGTGTATAGGTCTCCACAACTACCTGAAAGGAGGTTGTAGAGAGATGTGTGTCAGTCTCTTCTCACAAGTCACAACTGATAGGACAAGAGGAAATGGCATCAGGTTGCACTAGGGGAGGTTTAGGTTGGACATTAGGGAAAATTTCTATACCAAACGGGTTATCAAAGACTGGAACAGGCTGCTCAGGGAATTGGTTGAATCACCATCCCTGGATGCATTTAAAAGCTGTCTAAATGCGGTGCTTAAGGATATGGTGTAGTAGTGACCCTGGTAGAGTTAGATAATGGACTTGAGGATCTTAAGTCTCTTCCAACCATAGTGATTCTGTGATACTCTGATAGAAGAGAGAAGGGCGGGGGGAAGCTTCTTTAAAGAAATAGTAAGTGTGGATGAAGTTACAGAAGGGTACATTAGCCTTGTAATATTTTTTTTTAGATATATAAATATATATATGTAGTTTCTTGTGATTTTAATACTACACTGCAAAAAGAATTCATACATATCACTAGATTGTATTCATTTCACATTTTTATTTCTCTGGCTTTTTATTGCATAGTCTTTCTACAGTTCTGTATATTCCATGCAATAGCAAGACATATAATTTAGACTTTTGTGTGTGTATACTTATAATGAAGTGAAAGTTCAGTTTACAAGTAAGTTCTACCTCCTAAATAGATATTTTGTCAGGGTTTTTTGTTTGTTTGTTTTGGGTTTTTTTTTAACAGATCTCTGGAATGAAATATTAATGGTATGGGGGTATATTAAGATCTTAAAATTCTAAACCTGTTAGCTTTGATGACATTCCAGAGAATATTACATACCATGTCTCCCCCACAAAATAGAAAATATAACTGCAGCACACACAGATGCTACCACCTTTGTGCTTGCAACCTGAGCTTCACACTGAGGAGAGTTAATAGTGTACTTCATCAAGTTTCACGCAGATATCAGTGTTGTGAGTCATTATTTCATGCTTTATGTGCTGCTACACCAGATACCACCAAGTAAAGTCAAAACACATGTGAGATTCAAAATATGTTGTCCTTGCCAAAGAGAACAAACTAGGTATGGTAATACAGTGAATCTTTTAAAAGTGATTAATTTATCTCTCTATGGAAATGTAGTTTTTTCCCAATGCATAGCTATTAGGAGGCACCCTTTGACTGCTGCACAGGTGTTGCTATAAGTATGACTTTTTTACCTTGGGGGAAGGCAAAAATTCACTAGCACATGGAGTATTGCTTCAAACAACATGGGCTATAATGCAAAACAGGTGGAAAATACTCTCTGGCGTGTTCCCTCTTGCCTAGCTTTGCTATTTTGTGTCTAGCTGTGCTTTTTTTGGTTGATGTTTCAGAATTAATTTTGGGGTTTGTTTTGTTTTCTCAGGGTTTTTTGTTGTTGTTATAAATAATACATGGGATAATTGATATAGACTAACTAAAATGATCTTAAAAATAGAAAATTTATGGAGCAGAAGTATGTAATAGCTGCTAGAATAGCTTACTAGCTAATAACTGCAAGATAGATGTGACTTTGTACAAAGTTCAGAATACTTTCAAGCTGCTATAATTATTTAGCTAACAAAATATAAGGGTTTGATGGTGTTGAGTACTGATGCTTTCAGGTCTACTGATATTCCTTAGAATGACTTTATACGTGTCAGGTTCAGGCCTCCCAATATCTCAGATGGCTAGTATTTAATCGCTTTAGAACAAACAGAACTTGTGACACACAGTACACATGAATAAACAAGATTCTTGTCAAATGCTGATTCTTTTATTCTTCATTAACTGTTGTCCTCTGAAGTGACTGTTGGGCTTACTCATGTGCGTATCAATATATCTGAAAAGGGTTACTAACAAGGGATGAAGAATCTACTAAAAAAGCTGCCATACTTGGTGACTGCAAGATAACTGAGATAGAGACCCAATGATCATATCATAACCAAAAAGGTAATTCTAAGAAACAAGTGACTACTATGTATTTACCCACCTGCACTGTATCCACTTTATCTTGTAGATGTTTAGTTAAGTAGATATACATGTGCCAGTAGTAAAATGTAGTTTGAAATTCAGTTTCACTGACATTGCATACTGACGCTCCTGGAGGAAGCTGGAATAATGATCTTGGTTTTTTTTAATTATTATTATAAAATTAAACAACATCAGAAATTAAACCAAGTTCTCTTTATTTAGCTTGTTTAAATATGTTAAAAATAATTTAAACTCATTTGTGAGCTTTCACTTTCCTGAGGTTGTAGGTTTTAATTATTGTAACTTGTCATTGCCACATATTCACTAGAGTTAAAAAATACACATATAGAAGGGCAGATTTTTTAAGCAGAGGAGTTAAACTATTCTCTCTCCAATATTTTTTTTCATAGCTAGCAGCACTGTGTCACAACATGTGTCAAAGTAAACCAAGCCAAGGAGAATCTATTTTAGGCAAATGACTGAATTGTGAACATCATACAAAGTTGAGAATATTAGTCACTTATGGAGATACTTGCTGCAGTGCAGGGCATGTTGCTCCATGGCTCTTGTAGAAACAGCAAAAAATGGGGCAACATGCCCTCATATGGAAGGAAGAGTTAAACTTGTTACTTAACAGTTATTGCTCCCATTTCCTCTACTTACAGAAATTCCCCGATTCTGAAGAACTTCTTTCCTCCTCCCCATACCTTTTGAATACTGTTGAATGCTTTTGCAGCTCACTTTGATGGCAGTTGTTAAGGGAAGAACTGTAATTAACTCTTCAGTTGAGACCACAAAACACAGACACTATGGCATAAAATAGAAAATTAAAATGCATACAGCATATGTACTTTTGTGCTGTTTTATTTTTGAAGTTCTAATTGTATGCTGCCAAGTCAGAGACATCTTCACAATATATCTAAGCTCACTATGTTATTAGATTCTATTCCTTTCCATAATTTAGATTTTTGGTCGTAGAACTGAAAATAAAAGAGTCAAGTGAGAAGTTGTGCATGGGGATTTCAAAATATGGGAACGTACCTTTTCAGACTTTCAGTGAAATATTGAATCAAATAATAATTTCCATTTACATATATTCAATCTGAAATAATTCTCCTGTTTATTATGGATGAAACTTCCGACTGTTCACCGGAATCTATGTAAGATCTATGTTCACATACAATCTATGTAATCTATGTTCACACAATCTAAGTAAGAACTTTGTATTCTAATTGCAAGTTAATATAGAAATTATGTAGAGTGTATTATAGCATTTACAACAGCATTTTGAAAATCCCCGGACTTTCTGCTACTGGTCTTTATTTTGTGTTGTCTGTCTATAGTTCTAGTTATCTTTCCTGGATGCCAGAGAACTGACCTCCATTGTTGCTTCACACAACACAAACTCATCTTGGAAGACTTTTTCTCTCTGGCAGATAAAACTGAAATTTGGAAATGATTCACTGTATTACATACAACATATTACTAGTATTTTTATTCAGTGTTACTAGCCAGAGAGAGTTATGTATCATTACTACTATGAAGTAATTTCATTTATTGGTTATTTTTATTGGCTAATTTTTGTACTATATTGTGCATGATTAGCATTGAGTAAGAAGAAAGTGAGCTACTGTGTTCTGTTAGGTTACTGTCATGTCAAGTGAAAAAATTGTGGAATATAATGCATGTGTTTAACTAAAGAAAGACTGCAACACTTGGAAATTATCATATTGTTACTCTAAAAATACAGATATGGTGTATCATATATTTACAGATAAATGTCTTAGAAGTCTGGCTCAAAATGCAGTCATTGTATCAAAAGTGGTTTTTATAGGAATATTGGATTCCATAATTGTTTTTCTGTTGTGATTTTCAATGTCAAAGTCCAATTATATATTTTATTATTTTCCTCCTTCTTCTCTACTCCCCTGTCCTCCAACTGCTAGCTTTTCAATCTTAACCTATGATATAAATGCTGAGACACATTAATTTTGTCCATTATATCTCAACCTGTAGAAAGATTAATGTGATCAGAAGTTAGTGAGCAATCTTCCCAGTGGTGAAGCAACATCTTGCTTCCTCTTTCATATTGTTTAGACTTGTGGCCATAGGTATAAACTCACAGACTATGGTTTTGGTTTGGTTTTGTATTGATATTTTTTGTGTGTAAACTAAGCAGCTGCAACATAGTCTTGGATCCATCCTGTTTCAGCTGAACTCCAGCTCTCTTCTGTACAAACCAAATGGGTACTGTAGATCTACACACCCAGATAACATCTAGGAAAATCTTTAGGGTTGGGGAGTATAGTTTGAATTGTAGCCATAGCAGCAGAGGTGTTATGCTCACTGGATGAGGTAAACGCACAGTCAGACTTCCTTCCTTCAAACAGTCTGGTTTTGTCCATGTGCTTTTCCCAATCTATTGGTTGGACTGCACTGTAATATCCTCTGGATATGCTGCGTTACACTGCCAGAATGCTTCTGACCCCAGTCCATACAAGCTAATGCTAGCTGTGATTTCAGAGCTCACAGGTGTATTTGGGATATATGAAGGGTTCCTTCAACCCTCAAGCACACCCACTAGCTCTGATTGTAATTGAGATGGAAACTGCCACCTTTAGAATTCCTTTCAAAATCACAGCCTAAGAAGCTATTTTTATTCCTCAGGAAAATATGTATCAACATTTTTTTCCCAAATAAAAACTGCATAACGTGCTTTGTTAAATTGGTATTTTTTTTTTAAATATGCAACTATTTTGAGATTGATCATTGCTTTTAGCACATAAAATACATTTTGCATATATATTTGAAAAAATGTCCTATCAATTTCTGATCCACACTCTAGTGGAGAGAATTTGCTCAGTGCTCTGTAAACTGATTAAATTCTATACTGACAGATTAGGTTGCGTATAAGTGGTTCATAGACATCCTGTACTGAGGCAGGGATCTGTCTTCTAAACCACTAAGCCTCTTTCGATCCTTCAAATGTTTACTGTATTTTTTTTTTTTAAGAGTGGGTTTAAACCACGAGATGTGCTGGGCTATATTTATTTATCCCACTATAACACCACAGCATCCCTATCAAAATAATCATGATTTTTCTCCAGCAGGAAATCTCAGCAAGTTTGAGAGATTGTTTTTTATTTTTGAGGAGTTTTTTAGATTAATTTTATTGATAGAAAACCTGGCAAACATAATAGTTTCAGGATTTCAGTGACCTTACTGCTAAGATTGATGATGTTCTCAGTATAGTAAAACTTAAGTGATGTGTCAAAATAAAAATAATTTCCATTAGTGTGAGGATATATTGCATACATTAAAACTGATGGACGAAGTTGGTCTGCATAAAGCCATGGACTTTCTCTAGCTGTTTGCTATTGTAGTGATGAGATCTGTGGGAAGAGGCACTTTGAAAAAGGATGCTGGTAGCTTGTCACTCGTATTTTGGCATTATTCAGAACATTTCTCTTTTGTTTTCCCTTTTTTAATATGGAAAAGTAATAGTGACCCATAAATTTTAGTCAAGTTTCAGTGTGTAATTTTCATTGCATTCAGTGTTGACTTCACAGTTTTAAAAAATCACCCTGGACAGTGCTAAGGGGATAAAACCGTACTCAATTTCCCATTAACAGTTTATCGCAGAACCTGCTGCTGCTTTTTACATTATTTATTTTTAAGTGAATCATAGAATCATTAAGGTTGGAGAAGACCTCCAAAATCATCAAGACCAACCTTCTACCCAGCACCTCCATGACCATGAGACCATGCCCCGAAGTGCCACATCCACCTGTTTTTTGAACACTTCCAGGGATCATGTGTCCACCACTTCCCTGGGCAGCCTGTTCCAATCCTTAACTCTTTCAGTAAAGAAATTCTTCCTAATATCTAATCTAAACTTTCCGTGACACAGCTTATGGCTATTTCCTTTTGTTCTATCGTTAGTTACTAGGGAGAAGAGGCCAACACAGCCCTCACTACAACCTCCTTTTAGGTAGCTGTAGAGAGCAATAAGGTCTCCTCTCAGCCTACTCTTCTTCAGGCTAAATGGTCCCAGCTCCCTTAGCCTTTTGTCATAAGACATGTTCTTCAATCCCCTCACCATCTTCCTTGCACTCCTCTGTACCTGCTTCAGCACCTGGAATATATATGATTGTATATATGCTCTCAGAATTAAATCTTTAAGGAAAGAACTAATCAAAGCTTCCTTTTTCTGAAGGGTTAAATGTGTAGTCTGTATTGATTCTGGTTAAGGATATCAGCAGAAATGTATACATATGAGTCCCCACTTAAGTTTACTGAATAGGAAATACTTTTACAGCAAAATTTCTAAAGAAAGAAAATCCAGGGAACTTCCCTCTTTAAGCCTTGATGCATCTGTGTTTCCCTATTGCTAATTAGAAGGGTGTTAGTGGCTTACCACAGCTGCATCTTTTCTTACCAGTACATTGTAGAGGATGATAACAAGCCTGACTATTGTTTCCTTGGTATGGATTTCTAGCTTTATTGGAGTGTGAATATTATGCTCACAAAGACCAAAGACAATAGATTTGCTTGCATAAGGGATCATATGAGGAGCAGCATTGTAGGGGTTTTGGAACATAAATGTGCTTCATCTTTGGTCTGCAGGACTTCCTGGCCAGTAGGGTTATCACATAAGAATACTAAATAAACAGTCACCATTGTCAAATTACTGTTCTACACAAAGAGATAAAGTCACAATCAATATTTATAACTGAGATGGTAAATGGCAGGTCCATGATAAAATGAGGCTAAGCTGTGGAAATCAATATTGATCTTCAGTCACTAAGCACACTTAGACTTTTATTGTCTGTTGAGATAGAGATATAGACAGATCTTATTGTCTTTTCATTTCTATTTCCAGTTGCTCATTGCTTCTCATCAGCTGAAGATTACTGTTTTGACTGGGTTTTTTCTGGATGAGTTGCATGAGTTCTCCTACTCTGTCCCAGACAGAATTAACCAAATTGACTCAAGCCATCTGCATAAACTGAAACTAAGCTATTTTTTGGGTTTGTTTCTCAGAATATTTGCATTAACTACCTTACTTGAACAACTGAGGAAAGATAGGATTGTGGGAACTTCCAGTGGAGGGATGGTAACAGACAGGTGATGAGGAAGAAGGAAGAAACAGTCAAAATCTGTTTTTCAAGTAGAATATTGATCCAGGACTTGAAGGTAGGGGTGCTCTTATGATATCCTTATACATACATGTGGTGCATTTGCATTAAAGAAGATACAGGTTTTGGAAAATAGACTAGAATCACCAGACTCGTTTTACCTACTGCTTATTAATAAGAATGTTTTTGGGTTTTTTTTCACTTAGAAAGTAAGCGATTTTTTTACTCATAAGTTAACTGTAGATAAATTGAGTTATAGCACCAGGTTTTTTGTATGTTTTGAAAAAAGCAACTGTGTTCACTTCAGTAAATATATATAATATATAACATAAATATATAATAAATGCATCAAATAGATATGTACGAAGTATGTATTAAATGTGTATATAAATACGTATTAAATTAAAATACTTTTGTCTGTCTCTGGACAAACCTTTATTCAGATTTTCTGATTTTTGTTGTAATAGAAGTAACAGAAGTGCTCCTCTTTAATGTGTGCTTAAGTAAGTTTACCTAGATTTTTATTTAAAATATTTATATTTCTTTACTACTTTGTCATAGTCTAATTTTCAGTTTGTCTTTGCTTTGTTTTATTATGTTTTATAATTTATTATTGAACTAAAGGAACTCTAGAGTCAGAAAACCAAAATATTAAAGGTTAAAAAAGAATAAGAACATGAAGAGAAGGCAACAGAAATTACACAGTATAGAGAATCACATCTCTCCATGGAAAGCCGATCTTACGGAGATTTGGATTATTGTTTTTTGGTTGCTGGCTGTTTTCTTCAGTCTAGTGTTTCAACAAAAGAGGACTACAGTCATTTTCTTACTGTTAACTCAAGAAATCCTTCCTGATCTCTAACAATATAAGATATGTGTTCTTATTGGGCTGTTCCAGTTTCACTGTCACCCTGTATGGCTTGTATTCTACCAGGGACTGATCGTATGATCCTTTTATACACCTGAACAGATATGATCATCAAAAGTGCTTATAGCTGACATATTGCCACCCTCTCTGAATAAAAAGGTCTTTCAAAAGCTCTCTCTAAACAGTTTTGTAATGCTAATGATATATGTACCTTATAGATGTAGGTGGCACTTAAAGAAATGGGAAGGGATGAGCTCTGTGTAACTGAATAAAAGGTGACTGCTAAGAATGTCCCACATTAAACAGCAGTCTATGCTACACAAAACTGTGACTAGTCTCAGACATTGCAGTGTTATTCCCTTTTGGCATTGACAGTGATGAAAGTACAATTACAGTTACTGTTGATGAATCTAACAAATGCTACTAAGACAGGAGATATGAAGATTTTTTACAAAAATGATGCAGGCACAGCTAAGGAATGCTAACCGTGTGTACAGGAATGAAGTTACTTACCTGGGGGAGGAAGAAGTAGTTGCAGTGGGCCTCAACCTCACTGGAATTATTATTTCGGTGATTATAAAAAAAAGTTATATTTGTGTGTCCATCTTGTATTGGGCCATGTGGTTTTCAATAGCTTTAATTGTAACACATGGTAATAAAACTTGCCCTTAAGTTCGCTGGAAGTCATATGGAGAGAGGAAGATCTGAACCTGAGCATTTAGGACAAAGAAGAAATCTAGCATCTAGTTTGTGTGAATGGTCTCACCTGAAATGATGACCTGAGACCAAAACCAAACAGACTTCTCCTTTCTCATTTGAGGAAAGAATTGGCTTAAATAACACCTTGATACAGTGAAACCAGACAGACTGGATAATCTAAAGAGTTTCTACAACATAATATTAACTGGAATAACCAGAAGATTGATTACCTCTCTTCACCAATATTCAGTTGGAGTAAAACATAATTTTTCTCAAAATACTGAGGAATAAAATTAACTTGTGTCAGTGGTTCCTGCCATTTAGAATCCTCCATTAGGCTTTATTCTGTGCTGTCTTCAAAAGAAACAGTTCCACTAACATTTAGCAGTGTGAAGCTGATTGCATCTCAGGAGAATCATGTCCTAATTTAATATGACAACATTGTATAAGTTATAGGTTGTCTATTAGAGTGAAATGAGATTTTAAGGAGAGGACGCTCTGTTCTAAAACTTTCATTTCCTGTGAAATTGTAATATTACATCTTCAAAGGAGAAACAGAACAAAATTACGCCCTACAGCTTCTGTGTGCTGATAGACATTCAAGAATTTTCTCATATGAATGTCCTTATCCTGAGTTGTTCACTACAAAAAAAAAGGAGTATCCGTGAGAATGCAAGGGGAAAGTAATATCAGATCAAAAGTCTCAGCCTTTGAAAAACTTAAAATATTTTGGTGCAGCTTGGCTTCAGTCATAGACTGAAGTATCTGCATTCAAGCGATGTTTGTATCTCCTGCCATGTAGGAGTGAAACAAATTTCTAAAGCACTACTTGATTGTTTATTTTAAGTTTAAAGATTGAGTTTTGAAATGTAATTCTATAAAATAGCTTGATGTGTAATTATCTGAGGTCAAATTATTTATTATAAACATGTTTATATATTATAACCACTTGATTCGGTGGTTTTCACTATAAACCTGTCAAGAAAAATGAAGACATTTTTATTTTCAGTTTTCTTGAGAAATAATTCTATTACAGTTTAACAACTTTGGCTAAAAAGAAGTGCCTTCTCTTTGTGCAATGATGATAAAAGTATCCATGGCATTATTATTTTTCCTACTACTTAAACTTTTAAAATAACATTGCCTAAGTAAATTGTTAAAAGGACATGGTACAAGGGCCCTGACATGATCATCCTGATATCAAGGAAATATCACTATTTCACTTAAGTGTAACAGCATGTTTAAAACTCTGTCATGTGTAAGAGAATTGTGTTTGGTTGGAATAAACTGGTAATTCCAGTATTCCATAGTTGATTTGAAGGAGAGAATGAGGTAAATATGGACATTGTGTTGTGCATACTCAAGTTTTTCCTGGACAAGAGGAGTACTGTTTCTTACTTGATGTTTAAAAAACTCATGAATTTCTCTATGTAAGGTAACAACTTATATGCCCAATGTGGATAATAAGGAAAATTAGAAAAACTTATGTACTATTAAACAGAAAAGAAATACAAAGCTATCAAGTACTGGTTCAGACAAGAGGTTTTAAAATGCTTGAATCCATTTTCAAGATACTCAGCCCTGAGGAAAAAAAATCAACACTGTTTTCCACACATAAGTAGTAGGTATTTGAGTGTCAAAATGATTTACATTAATTTTAGATTATGTTTAATTCATTGTGATTAATTAGCTGCTACTTGACAGCATATTAAGAAACCAGAATACTCTTTCAAATACTTTCCAGTAGAAAGTATCTACCTTTGTATTGTGCTTGCAATAGGCACTGGCCCCAAGGGGAGACACAGTCTTTGATCACAGGATAAAATAAGATTGTACATTTGCAGTCATATCTGTAGTCTGACAGTGTGCAGCTTGTTATGGTTTTGTTCATTCTATGTTGCTTACAAAACAGTTTCTTCCTGGTCAGGCCTGTTTTGTCCTGTTCAGAGACGTATGCATACCCTGTCTTATGAGCAGCTGATTTATATTTTCTTATTCCTTTTCCTTAATCAAAAGATAAGTCCTACAACCAAAATTACATTAACTGCTGTATATTAAAAAGATAACACAAAGTCCAGCTGGAATAGTTTCTTCAGTCACGGTAGTCTTTTAAGGCAGATATATGATCCAGGGATTGAATAACTTTTCAGAAATTTTAAGTCACTAGGTTTTTGAACATAAAATTAATGCTACAGAGACATAAAATAAACCACCTACTGAATTGTTTTACTGTTGGTTGTTAGTATTTTGAACATTATTAGGTTCATGATAATGCTTCCTACGAAGTAAGGCTGAGCAAATTGGGGTTGTTCAGCCTGAAGAAGAGAAGTCTCTGGGAAGACCTTATTGCAGCCTTTCGATACTTAAAGGGGGCTTATAGGAAAGATGGGGACAGTCTTTTTAGCAGGGCCTGTTGCAATATGACTAGAGGTGATGGTCTTAAACTAAAATAGGGTAGATTTAGATTAGATATAAGGAAGACATTTCTTACAATGAGGTTGGTGAAACACTGGAACAGGTTGCCTAGAGAGGTGGCAGAAGCCCCCTTCCTGGAAGCATTTAAGGTCATGTTGGATAGGCCTCTGTGCAACCTGATCTAATTGAAGATGTCCCTGCTCACTGCAGAGGGCTTGGGCTAGATGACTTTTAATCCCAAAGCATTTTATGACTCTTTGATATTGTGGTTCTTTTCCAGTGAAGAGTGTTGTAAGATATATTCTTATGTCATTAATCTATATTCTTTTGGGGGTATTTATATTCTCTGCCCCTTTTAAACACATATCATTACAAACAGTAATACAAACAGAACAGACTTAATTATTATTTTTAGGAGTACTGTGGCAATAAATAAGGTAAAAATAACAATACTTAGAATTCTGAGGTTTAAAAATAATTATAAGTGTGTTCAGTTTCTTCATTGCTTTAGAAGGTTTGCTGCTATTTTAGATTTCATCTCTTTAGGAAAAATGGAGCAGAAAGGACAGGAAAACAATGAAGAATGCCAAGTACCACTGCCTACATTGAAAATTTTAAGAAGTGAAAACAGCAAGTGAGAGCTATCGAGCTATACTCCTCTGGTAAACTAGGTTCTGTGTCAAGCTGCACATTATTATAGTTGAAACTTGAAATAACCAATCTCAGCACTGAGTGTTAGAAATTCAACAGCCCTTGTTCAGAAAAATGGGACATTTTCTGATCTGTGGGACAGAATTTGGTATGAATTCTGGAGAGAACTTTTCTCGGGGTTGCAAGCAGTGGTCCAGCTTCCAGCTAGGATGTAATGCACTGACAGGAAGTAATACAACTCTGGGTGCTTCAGCTCCCTGTCTGCTGGGAATGAAAGGACACAAAACACAGAAGCATGCAGTACACTTTTTTGTTTGATGCCAGTGCAAATTTGATTTGATGGAGTAAACTGAAGACAAAAACTGTAGGAGCAACATTACATATTGCCTTCATTTGTACATTATATTTACTCTGTCTTTCCTTAATGAGTTTTTATTAAATATTCATTCAGAAAACTAGGAAAGAAATGGTAAAATGTCTTTTATACTTGTCATCAAAGCTAGCTACTATGGAAGCTGAAGAAAAGCTGTAGTTTTTAAAGTCATATATAATTTCTATGATATGTGCTATCCTATGTTCTTTGTTACTTTGGTCCATCACTAAAAATGTTGTTTGCGCCAGTCTACCTAAAGAATTCATTACAGAATGAAAACCTCTCCACTGTATAATGAATTGGCAAGATGATTAAATAGAACACACTCAGTAACTGACATTCTAGTAAATTTTGACTTGCCATTTTGAAGTAGAAGTTTCTTCAATAATTTGAAGGTGACATAGAGATGCAATAATCTCTTCTGATTGCAGTTATCCCAGATTACATAATTGATTTCTATGTCAGAACGTGCAGTGAGAGGAGAAAATGAGCCTTTAAAAAACTCAGAAATTCCATCAATTTTTTTTTTTACAGTTGTGAAGCATATGTTGGTGAAAGGGGTTTACTGGAGGAGCAAATTCTTCCTCTCTGTATTCAATTTTTTATTAAGAAAATGTCAGACTCACATTTTGATACGTTAAAGAATGACTGCAGGTGTAACTAACAAATATGTATGGGTGACATTCTATTAGTTTTAGAATTTAAGAAGTGTCAATCCAGTGAATTCAGGATATAAATCTATTTCATAGAAATTTTGTTGGATGCTCAAAAGAGGGGAGAAAATAAACATTTTTCATTGTTTTTTATGCTTTTAGGAAAAAATTGCAGATGTTCTTACAACACAGTACAAATACAGTACCAAGCCAGTAATTTTTACTTAATAGCATACACTATGTACCTATGTATACCAGAGTTCTTATTTGCAAAAGAGTTATAAACATTATCTATTTCTAGTTTTTGCTAACCTGCATTGGAAAAGAAGGCACCTTGTTAATACTTGCATTATAGTTTACCTTAACCTTTATATACCATTAGTCTGTAAAAGATGAGGTGTTTGTTGCATGAAAATGGGAATTATGGTAGCATAGTATAAATTTGTATGAAAAAAGGCAATTAGGGTTCTCTGCTCAGAAGCTGTCTGTGGATAAGAAAGGTCACTTGCTTATTGTAGTATCAAACGTACTCAAGACTAAGACAAAAATGTGGGATAAATAACAGCTGTCAGAATACAGAGGGTAGACTCAGCCCAGGAAATGGTCTGCCCACCTTCTTGACTGTCAAGTAACATTTTTCTGTTTTAGCGACATATGTTAAGCAATCCAGGGAAACCTGTCAAAATTTGTCCCTCCCAATATAATAGGGCTTATCACTTTAATCATTACCTTATTTTCTCTTCCTTTGGAGTTTGCAGCATTTTTTCAAAGTAGTGATTTCTGCAATTCTTTAAAGCAATAGAGCTCACCAAATGAATACTTTTAATAAATGGGAAAACAAAACAAAACAAGGCATTTTTACAGAATTAAATAGCTGAATTATTTCAACCTAAAGCAGACACAAAAAGAATTATACACTACACTCCACTGACTAATAAAAATATTTTTAAAAAATGACCTGTGATTATGCCTCAGATGTGGAGATTTATTATTTACAAGCTTATAAGGTTGATTTCTGCTAGGTTTTCTACTCCCACATTCAGAAATGCCTTATAGCTTCACTGTTTCTCCTTATGGAATCTTATCTATAGTCAGGCACTGTGTGTTATCTCTTAAGATGCTGTTTTGTTATCTGCTTTTATATATCTATATATAAAGAAAGGTATGTACTTATGTTTAAATGAATGTATACACATGATGTCCAAAGGAAAAGAATTGTGGTAAACCCAAAAGATGTGTTATATGGTGTGAGAATGTAAAGTTTGTAATAGGGGGTCAGAAAAAATATCAATTTAGCTGGTGACCTGTCTGAGAGTGGTAAGCTAGAGATGGAGTGTAACAGTATAATGAAACTTTCCCAGGATATTCTCCATTTGAAATCATTACATGGCATGGGAATCTGTTAGCCCATGGACAGTGTCTTTGTACTTCATAGTAAGAGTTCCTCTTGATTGGTTTGAACCTGCTGCCTGGGGCAAACCTAGGGAACATCTGATTTGTTGTCTTGGAAGAGACAGTTAATGAGCAATCCTTTGTTACTCCCTTTGCCATTCGTGATTTTGTAGATCTCTGTTGTATTTTCTAATCAACTCCTCCTATGCTGAAGAGTTTTAGTTTTAATGGTTTCCTGTGTGAAACAAAGCTCCATAAATTTAATCATCCTTGGTGACCTGCTCAGAACCTTTTCCATTTGCACTGTGTTTTCTGAGATGGGGCAAACCCTTGTTTCCGAATTCCCAACAGATAAGGGAAGTATCAAAATATTATTTTCTCTCCTCCCCCATTTTATTTCTAAAATTTTATTCCCTTAATAAGAAAGTAGATATGCACATAAGTATGCAGCTTTCGGGTGCCTAGTCAATGTATTTCATTTGATAATTTCTTCTGGCAGTGTCAGGAGGTGACAGCATGAATCTAGTAGTGCTTATACATGTCTTTTAATACCATTTGAAGACAAAACGTAAAATTGAGGTCAAAGGGATGTGAATCAGATTCATTATTGTGACTTAATGTGTTTCCAAATATAGCTTTGAAATAGATGGATTGATTTTAACTCTTCTAAAACTATTTAGTGTGTAATTCTCTTATTTTATTAATTGTTTTTTTACTATTAAATTTTATCACATGAAATCGGGTTCTCTTAGCTTGATAACTATAGGTTAAAAATACTAGATTCTGTCACATGGAAAAAATTTATCTTTCAAGTTATTTGTCTGATCTATATCATGAATATAAGAATTCATACAAAACTCGCTTTTAGTGAAGGGCCATTTAGTTCTCGAAAATTCAGGCAATAAAACAATAACCAAAGAAAATGGGTAATAATTTGTTAAAATAAAGGGATGATAGTTCATCTAATATCTGCAACCTGGGAAATTAAGGATTACATTAATTAATAACTTTGGAATTTTGATATGAACTATGAGCAACAGGCTTAAGTTCCTGCTTCACTTAACAATTTGAAGTGCAAAAATTCCTAAGGAAAACACTGGAAAAGGCCCATTGTCATGTCTATTTCCTACTTCACGCATTCCTTAATCACTCTGTATGAAATGTAGGCAGGAGAAAAGGAGAAGTGTCTTATTTTCTCCTGCTTACAACTTTGAAGTCCTGGTTTTTATCCTTATATGAAGCAGGAAAATATTTAAAAACATCTAACATTTTGAGGAAGTTAAAAACAAACAAGAAAACTTACATCCTACAAACCTTTTCCAAATTGGCAAGAAGACAACTACTAAAACAACTACAGTAACGTTCACTGATTTCTGGTTTTGCTTAGAAATAAACACAAGTTTAAAAAAAGGTAACACAGTATTTATGATGCTGTATGAGGAATAACACCTCAGATTTACTGTTAACCATATTTTATTTGAATCTTTTTATAAAGTCTGTGAAAAGGGTATGTAGTAATTCTGAGAAAGTAGAAAATTTTATTGGCTGATATTGAGTGATGAAGAAAAGATGTTATGACCAAAGGGTCAAGACACATTACTAATTGTTCCCCCTGTGCTACAGGTGAGCCATAACTTACTTGGGTAAAAGTATATAGGAATGTATTTTTTTTCTATTTCTGCTTACATGGTTGCAAACATGAAATAAATGTGGAAACATTTTTAATCTCACAGCATTTGACTTATCAGCTCAAGCACCAGTATTCAGATGCATTTTCTAATTCTGTTTGTCACAGGATTAGGTTTCCACACTTACTTTAACTAAAGCATTTGATATTTAACTCATCTTTCCATAAATTGTCTACTCAGGAGCAGAGTCATAGAAAAGTCAGCAGAATATTTTAACACTTAAATATCTTATCCAACCATGAAATCAAAGACTGGATTGTATCTTTGGTGCTTTAATATTTAACTTTTTATTTTAACACTCTACATTGTTATCTATGGTTATCCTATGGGTATCTTTCTATTTTAAAAAAACAAGCAAACAAATTCTATTTTCATTTTTAAAAAAAAAAGGTTATTTTCTTCACATTTTCATCTTAATGATTATGAACAGTTTTGTACATGCTCATATATTCATATCTGTGTCACATTTTAAATATTACTTTCAATATTAAAATCTATTTCTGTATGCCAAAAAGTTTGAGGTGGTTTTCCACTATGTATGTACTTTTTTGCCAATGGATTATAGGTTCATATCATTCTTATGTCAGCAGGAGAATTCTTCCATATTTTACTTTAAAGTCATGCAATGGCATAAAGCTAATAGAATATTGTGTGTGTCACATCTCAAGTCTGTAATTGATACGGAGAACTTCATAGTTCAACTTATAAGTATATCAAACATTGCAATAGTCCCAGCATTTTGTAAACAACCTCCAGACTGAAATATAACTCCACTATAGTAATTATGGATTAATGTGAAATGACATTTTTCTTGAGACTGTAGGAGTTTCAGAAGACAGAAACATAGAGGTAAATGTGCATCTGTTGTAAAATACATATATGGCTTCACTATATTAGAATTATAGAATATCTCAGGTTGGAAGGCACCCATAAAGATCAAGTCCCACTCACTGCTCATTGCAGGACTACCTAAAACTAAATCATATGACTGACACTGTGAACTCTTACAGGTTTGATGTCATGAACGCTTCCCCGGGGAGCCTGTGCCAGGGACTGACTGCCCTCTCAGTGAAGAACATTTTCTTAATGTCCATTCTGAACTTCTTCTGACACAGCTTCATTCTGTTTCATCATGTCCTATTTCTGGTCACCATAGAGAGAAGATGAGCACTTTATTTATTTAACTATTGATAAATAATCACCTTATCGCTGTACAATAGATATCTTTTCAAGTAGCTTTTTACAGGATAGAACTTTTAAACAGAAATACCCCTGATTTTTTTATGGTATGTTTTGTGTTATTTTGTTACAGTTGAGTCTCCACCATGACATGAGGAACACACTAGTACCTTCTCATTCAGGTTACTTCCTTCAAGCACGAAAAAAAATCCTTTTTTTGAAGGAAAACTTTTTCACTCTATTCTTACTCATTTTGTGAATAAGCAGAAGGCTTCTATTTCCTGAAACTTCCAGCATGTTTCCTGTAGGTTGTACTTACAAAATATTGCAAAAAAGTAAGTACTTTCATAAATAATTTGCTCGTTTCATTGTAAATGTAATTGCTAACCTGTAATAAAGTAGAAAGCATTAAAATGACAGTGGTTATTTGACAATCACTATCATAGATATCAGTTATTCTCTGAAAGTAAAACTTTGGGTATTTTACACACTGCTGTGTCATTATGTTTTAATGGCAACCCACTGTATTACGTGATTAGCATTTCTCCCTTTCTGACCACTGTCAGCTGCTCTTTTCTCTTATTTTGTTCCATACATGATATAGAGGAAAACAGAATTAAATTTGTTTCTTACTTCATAATCTCCCATCCCTATGTGGATATTGTCTGTGAGAAGAAGCTTTTCTCATCATGATATAATGACAACAGTGGTGACTAGAGAAATAAAACATAACATTGTTTTAACATTGTTATCATCTCTAAGTTAACTCAAGTTGATAAGGTCCTGATAGAGCTGCTGACTTTTTTTCAATGCCATTTACAAGGATGATTCAATTACATCTATTGTGTAAGTGTTTCCTCTGGAGGGAACATAAAAGAGATAAAAATAGCATTCCAGGTTTCTGACCAGATCATTCTAAAAGAAGATTGTTCATCCTAGCATACAATCAAACAACTGTCTGAGAAGATTTTCATCACCTGGATGATGATTTTTTTTCTTTTAAACTTTTACTCACTAATGTATTTTGGAATTAAATCAATCAGCATTCGACTTCTGATGCACCTTAAAGGCACCTTGTTGGAGTTCAGGGTTTTTTTTAAAAAAGAGGAGTTACAGATAATGTCATTTCATTGTTAAATTGATTGCATGTTTCTAAAAATATGCAAGCAGTTATTCAAGAAAAAATTAAATTCATTTCAACATGGGAGAATGTAGTCCACCTTTTAAACCCAGTGATGTTCAGAGAGATCTCAACAAACTGAAGAAATGAATTAACAGGAATCTCATGAAGTTTAATGAAGGAAGAATAACCCCAGACACCAATACACACCAAAGGGTGACTGATAAGGACCTTGGAGTTCTGGTAGACAACAAGCTTACCATGATCCAGTGATTTGGCCTTGTGATAGAGAAGACCAACAGCATCCTGGACTGTTAGAAAGATGGTCAAGAGTAGGTCAAGGGAGCTGATCCTTCCCCTCTATTCAGCACCAGTGAAGACACAACTGGAGTACTTTGTCCATTTTTAGGTTTTTCAGTACAGGAGAGACAGGTAGCTAACCGGAGCAAGTCCAGCACAAGGCCAGAAAGATGTTTAAGGGACTGGACCATCTTTCATATGTATGTGTTTGAGAAACCTAGAATCATTCAACCTGGAGACAAGAAGGTTTAGGCAGATCTTACCAGAGTGTATACATACCTGCTGGGATTGAGCAAAGAAGACAGAGCCAAACTCTTCTCAGTGTTATCCAGTAGCAGGACAATAGGCAATGGGCACAAAATGAAAGACAGGACATTCTATTTAAACATAAGAAAAAACATTGTACTTTCAGAATGGCCAAATGATGCAACAGGTTGAGTAGAAGGGTGGTGGATTCTCCATTCTTGAAGATACTCAAAACCCAGCTGGACATAGCCCTAGCTGACTGTCCTTTGAACTGGGGTGAGGGGAGCAGAACTAGACAGTCTCCAGAGGTGCTTTCCCACCTCAAATGTTCTGTGATTCTGTAACTGAGTTATATTAAGAAGGAGCTTTACTTTAGCTAGGTGCTTTTGCTGTAAGGACAGAGTATTTGAAAGGTAAACTGGAACCACAGAGGTACATAAGTATAACTGATCTCAGTTCATTACCTATTGTATCCAGAGAGAAGCAGAGAAACATCAGTATGGTTAGGCCTCTGTGAGATTAGGAAGTCTGAAGCAGGAACAAAAAACTTCAGATGGAATTTACAGATTGTAAGTATCTGCCAAATTTGTCAGTGGGGAGCTGTCAGTCCTCATTAAAGGAAGAAAAATGATAGCTGTCAATGAAATCTTCCACAGGGAAAAAATGAGAGGAGAGAAGGCAGTATCATATCGAAAAGACAAAAGTGAAATCCAAAAAGAACCATGAAGGAAATGGTATCATCAAACTAATGAACCAGAAAGATGCCTACAGTAGTAATGTGTATCTGTATTAAAGCCAAAATTTTAAATATGTAATACTGATTCATTTCTTGTCATATGGTAGAAATGTAATTTTTAAATATGCCTTAACAGAAATCTGATATTCTAACTTACTCATTTATTAACCAAATTTGAATTTGCTTTGGTTTGGTTGGTTTTTTGGTTTGGTTGGTTTTTTGGTTGTTTTGTTTTTGGTTTTTTTTGTAAATCAAAGCCAGAAAGCTAGTCTTATGGCCTATTTTCTGATACGTTCTTCTACTTCTGATTAATGTCCTTGCCATTGTTTTGTCTTTCCTGATTTTGCCCCACATCAGATTTTTTTACAGACAGTACTGATTATCAAAGATAACTGGTCAATCCATCTGCCTGCCTATCCTTTCTATTACATGTTTAGCTTTCTTCCTTAGTCAAGTTACTTGTTCTTAGTACTGCATATCTTATTAGCTGATAAAAATACCTTGAAAATAAAGACTATTACCAGATAAGGTGTTTTTTTCAGATGTTCCAGAGATGAAAGCAAAAATGCTTATAAACAGACCACTGCACTTTTTACACTTTGATCTGATGACCTGAAAAGTAGTGGTTATACCATTACATTTTAATTCTTTTATACAGAAAAGCTGTTGTCAGAAAATGTTGTGAAATTTATCAATGATCTTCTGTCTTTGATCCTTCCATCTCTTCTAGGTAGTGTAGCATAAACATTATCCCATTGTCTCCTTCCATGTCATGAAAATTACCTGTCATATGTTCTTTCTTCGGAAAATGGACAGAACTGGTCGTGTACTCTGTATATTTGGTCTCATACTTCAACCTGTTGCCTAGTTTTGATTTTGATCACATTATGACTTTTTCTCTCCTTTGTACTTCCTATCATTACTTTTAGTGTAAAATATTAATTGGATGCCCATTCAGTCAAAACAAAACTCACTAGATTTTAATACATTATAGTGCATCTATGATTAACATTGTCCTCATCCTGCCATGTGTTATGAACAGAAATTCTCACACCTCATTCATTTGACAAAGAAGATGATGACATACCACAAGATTATATTATAATAAGAATAGGCAACTGACTAAATGAAGTGTTTTTTCCTTGCACATACTTTATATTTTCATGTTACATTGACAATTGCACTATAACCAAATGGAATTCTTTGGAAAAAAGTAATATCGGAGGTACATGTTCTTGCCTATTTGTTTGGAATGAAGGATGATTGTCTTGTTCTGTTGCTTTTACAAGGTCTATCTTAAGTACAGTACGGACTGAAGGCTCTCTTAATGAAACAAATCTTCAAGTGGGCAGCTTGAAAAGTTCTCCAAATCTGAACTTTCACCGCTCTGTTAAAATAGAGAATATGCATTAGGAAAATGTTTTATCAAAGTGTTTCCATCATGTTGTCTAGAGAGAAACAAGTTGGTTATTAACTATATTTGTCCATGGAACTACAGCACATCTATAAATGTAAAGCCCCTTTATTAGCCATTGCTTTGTAAAACACTCTAATATATATTCTCAAACTCTGAGGAAAATACACTGTGATGTTGTCATAGTATAATGAAATGTATCAAATATTAACTATCATTTTCTGAGTCTAAAATTAGATTATTAAACCTTTGTCTTATCAGTATGAATATTTAAGACACTGAATATCTTAAGACACGGAAGTGCAAACCCCGCAATTTTTTCAGTAAGACTACAGATGACTACCATGTAATAGCAGTGTACATGTTGCTTTCGTCTATTTAGATACGAAATTAGGAATAAAAAAGCCAGCTTTTCTCTTTGGTAATATATGTGTTTCTTGCTGAAATGCATCATTCATGCTTAATTGTACCGCTAGAAAATTTATCAAACAGTATCAGCCATTGGATAGTTTAAGGAGACTGATGCTTGTGTTTGCTAAGAAAAGAAGAGTAGTAACAAGGAAGCACAAGTAACTTTAGAGTTAGCTGAGCTGTATTCAGAAGTTATTGCAAAAAGAAAAAAATAAAGTCTGCATTTACCCAGCTATGGAGATCATATGATTGAGGGAAATACTAAGTTGCAGTGTGTTGGGTTAAATATAGTATTGTTGCCAGATGTCATGTTTGTGTTATTAAACAAATCTCTACCTTGGCACATAGGTTGTAGTCTGTTCTCTCTAGAACCTTAGTGGTCATTACAGAATTCTTATTTTTTAGGTAACAGAACCCTCTTTGGACAAATACAGGTACCCAAATAGGAGTACTGTATTGTTAGTTTAGGACCTCTAGGCCAATCAGCCTCACCTACATCCCTGGAAAGATGATGGAACAGCTCATTCTGGGCATCATCTCAAAGCATGTGGAGGAAAAGAGGGTTATCAGAAGTAGTTAACATGGATTCACCAAAGGGAAGTCATGTCTGACTAATCTGATAGCCTTCTATGAGGGCATGACTGGGTGGATGCATATGGAGAGAGCAGTGGATGTTGTCTTCCTTGACTTCAGCAAGGCTTTTGACACCGTCTCCCACAGCATCCTAATAGGCAAGTTTAGGAAGTATGGGTTAGATGAATGTACAGCAGGGTGGGTTGAAATTGGATTCCTTGGACTTAAACCTGTACAAGGAGGTATTTCTCACTCATCCTTCAACAACCTAGATAACTGAATCAAAGCAATTCATTCTCTTTCATATCCATGCTTCCATAAGGCCTTGGGAAAGCAAAAAACATTAAGGTACTAGGCAGATGGAAGTGGACAAATAAGTAGCCAGCATATGTGTTTCTGAGCATTGTACAGTTTGCATTCCTTTTTACTTGTTTGTTTTCTAATTCCAGCAATGCTATTTTCTCCAATCTTCTCTAATTTGTTTCTTCATTCCTCTTTTAATATGTCCCAGCTTCTACTTCTATCATTCCTGGTTTTTTTTCTTCAAAACCTCTACTTTTTTTTTTCATTTGTTCTTCTATGTTGAAATTTGAAACGTGAAGACTTAGTTTTCTTCTTGCAAACTCATTTTTATTAGTCTTAATTTCTCTCTATTTCTCAAAGCTCCATATTTGTCTTGTTTATTTCATATAAATTATTCATACAGTTGCTTTCACACATGGACATGATTTTTCATAATAAATAGTATATATATATATAAAATACTGTATCTGAAGACTGCATTATGTGCAAGATATAAATAGATGCTAGTTCGAGTTTTATATCATTGCGCCTTGTTTCGAACAAATTGAACCAAATAGTTTCTTTTTGAGCAAAATAATGAGTTTCATAAAAGTCTGATATTCTTTACAGAATATATCAATAATTTTAATAAAATAATTTCATAGCAAGTTGAATTTAGGACACCAGTTGGACTAAGTGCAGAGAAAGAAATACAGTAAAATTATATGAAGTATCTTTAACAAACTTTTTATTTAATCCTTCTTTTGTCCTTTTTGCCATTTCTGTTGTTTCTATCCTGTAGATAAGGCCTAAGAAAATGGGAAAAGGAAAATATTTTATAGTATATATTACAAGTTTTTTTTCCTTGGGTTAATGAAAAAAATGTTAAACCCCATAATTAACAAGCAGACTCAGCATCATCATGTCCGAGGGCTTTGTTCTAATGTGCTGTGGCACTGCTGACCAGATTGGCTTGGGTTGTAGCTAGAATTTGCTGGATCAAGTGAAAATTTTAGTTTTATTTCATCTGTCATTGGCATTCATTTCTTGCTTCCCATCATGATAATGCTAGTCTCCACGGGAACCTGTGAAGGTGATGTTAAGTTCACAGAGAGATTTGTCAAGATGCATGGTGAAGAAATGTCAGTGGGGCTTAAGTAGTAAATTAATTGTTTAATCCAACAGCTCCTGTCCTCATTAGACAGAAAACTAGCTTTGCTTTTTACATCTTGAGGTTAAAAAGAGAACTTGTTCCATAGTTGACAAAATTTTCTGAAGGAGACTTGATAATAAGTTTGGGGTTTTTTGATCAAGCCCACTTGTTATGCATACCAAACCAAAAAGCTGAGTTCTGTGCTGAAATTTTTGTGCGTGAAAAGCCACCAAATCTCATACTTTCTTTTTATCATTCACCTTTAGCTTTTCAAACATTGTGTCTTCTATCTCAGGTAATCTAGCTCAATTCTTTACTGGAAAACCACACCTAGTGAAAGAAGATGTCGTGCAACAGGGAATCCAGAGTGCAGGCAGCCACACAAACTGTAGAAGCTCAATAAAAATGCAAGGAGAAAAGGGGAGATGAAAAGCTATCTGATCCTGCAGGAATGAAATAATGAGGAAAAGAAGTGGAGCAGGGAGAGAGAGGAGTGACTTTAGTAAAAGAGAAATGAAGGAATATTTGGAAAGGGAAGGAAATAAGGAAGCCTTCCTGTTGAGAAAGTGACAAAGAGGTAACCAACAAGTATATTTTGTATTTCTTAAATTTCATGCCAAACATAAATAAAATGCTATCTGTAATGTTATATTAGAGATAAATAATAAAAATATGTGATAAAAATAATAATATACCTGTACATTTTGCTTTAAGTTAGATGGATAAAGAATACTGAGTCAGAGATAAATGCACAGCAGGATTTATTACATTGTACAGAATACTGCAGAAATGTTGCTGTTCTGGTCCGTACCTACAAACTTTTTACAAACATCTGCTTAAATAAATATAGAATTTGTTCATTTTTATATACTTATCTTGTTTCTGACACAGTGCATTGTAAATTTATACTCTGATCAAAACCTTCATACCTAAATTGTGACTTTTGTATTTTAATTCAAATTTGTTTCCTAACTCTTCTTTATTTTTTTTCAGAAGTGTTTTGGTTACATACAATTGAAGACATGGGGCCCACATGATTAAAAGGTAGGTATTTATGTCAGTCCAGCTTGGGATTTCATTACAGTTTAGAACAGCACAGGGCCAGTCTGACCCTGGTTTACTGTCTGCATTTCCAGTTACTATGCCATTCTAGTTTCCAGTTTGTGATTGTTGGGTTTTTTTTAGTACAAGTAGATTTTGAGGGGTTTTGTTTGTTTTTTTATAGTAATCTTCAAGTACTATTTTTATGGGAAAGTTTATTTCATAATTGTTTGCAGTAAATAACTTTAGGAATAGGGATATACTTTCTCATGGACTTACAAGATCTAAGTTTTAGATCTTAGTTCTAAACCTGAATTCCATTGCATTTTAGATCTCAGTCCCGTTGCCTTCAGTTGTATCTGAAACAATCTGCAATTCCTTCCTTCACAGTATACAGTGAAAATGGTTCCTGTGTAAAGTTTGGTTTAAGCAACTAGCCCTGCATTTAATGAAAAATAGCTTGAGAGGAACAGATGACCTTCAAATCTTATGCATGTTAACAAGAATGTCAACCTTTTCCTTCCTGCTGCCCCCACAGTGGTAGTTGACTGCCTGAACAGAGTGAAGCACATCATTGAGGATGGGCCTGAGCTCCAGCCAACTAGATTATCAGAAATACCATGCTTTTCAGAGAAAGACTGACAAAAGATAAATGTATTCTTTCAGTCTTCTATTGGATTAAGTCTTGGACATGAATTTAGGGAGTTCTATGCTTATTTTTCTTTACTGTGTAAGAGTATGTCATGGTTTAACACCAGTTTGTATACTGGGCATGACATCATATGGTATGGAATGTCCCTTTGGTTTGGGTCAGTTGTCCTGGCTGTGTTTCCTCCCAACTTCTTGTGCCCCTCCAGCCTTCTCACTATCAGGGCTGTACGAAAAGTCCTTGACTTAGTATAACCACTACATAGCAACAACTGAAAACATCACCGTGTTATCAACATTGGTCTCATACTAAATCCAAAACACAGCACTGCACCAGCTGCTAGGAAGAAAATTAACTCTCTCCCAGAGAAAACCAAGTCAACACTATAGCAGATCACATTTGAAAATAGGAGTTTTCTTTCTTTAAAATAAATCTTTCAATCAAATTTGTACTTGTAGCTAGGGTTTTTGGATATTAGATTTTGATTCTCATTTCCCATGCTGGTTACTTTTGTTTTGTTGGGAAGGGGGTGGTTTTTTTACCTTGTAAACATTAAAGATTTTACCAGGGATGAAATGAAAGCTTAAAATCAACTTTTCAAAAAAAATATTAACATTTAGTGAAACCTGCTTGCATTTTATTTTCTTCTTCTATTTTGACCCCTCAAGTTAACTTATGACATCTCAGTTTTACATTAACTGTAAGAATCGTTTACTACAGTGGGGAAATTTATTCCACACAAAACCCATATCATTGCATTCTTATTGATACACAGTGTTGCATACTTCCTAGAGAAAATAACAACAATCAGATTGTTGAGTTTTTTCCTTTTAGTGTTCTCCACCCTTACCAATATTTAAGACTTGATAAGGCAAATAAGATATTAAATAACAAATTAGCTATCATGAATGAGGACTTGTGTCAGTTAATGCTGCATAATAAAGTCTAACATATTCAGAACTTCCTTCTGAGTATATGTGGGAAAATTATATGGAAAAACTGTTCTTTTTATTTTCTCACTATCTGAGAGCAGTTCAGCTCAGTAGGCCTCTTTTTTTTTTTTTTTTCCTCCTTGATTTCAGACACAAGGAGCACATCTAGCAAAATGTGCAATTGTGTGTATGTCTTCTCATAAAACATCACCTACAGTGGGATAAAAAAATAGAAGGAAATAAATATAAAAGAAGTTAATGCATAATTATCAAAATAGTTTTGTGTAAAATACTAGATGAATCAAAATTCTTTGGCTTAAGCTGCAGTAGCACAGGGACAGTAATTGCTTGACTTTTGCAGATGTATTTTTTGTGTGTCTGATCAAAATGTTTAATATGTTTTAGTGTTGGTAATACTTATAAGCAGTGTCTGACTGTGGAGATTTGAAGAACTGATTTCTTTTTCAAGACTTTTAGTATAATTTTCTGTCCTGGCAATTTCCGAGTATCTATACTTAAAATATTTAACATTTTATTTCAGATATGAATTTACTTAAAATTTTAATGATAGAGAACAAAGAAGACAGCTCATATAACAAAAGTTATGAGATAAAAATCTTCCTCATATAGAGTTTTTCTTATGAGAAGTTAGTTAGATTCATACTTACCGCCAATGGAATTTTAACAGTTCCATGGGGTTTATTTTGAAGCTGATTAAAATGTACTTTTTATATATTTTAACAAGTAGCATGTCTCTTCAATACGTTGCACCAATGTAATGAAAAGCTAATACATACTTAATATTTTGTATACATGCTAACTTACAAAACTTCATTTCAGTATCTTTTTAGTTTTCATCATACACTCTATTGATTAGCTATAACTTTAAAGTTATAAAGTAAAATGAATGCACTGTATTTTTATTTCTATGTTGTCTTTTTTAAAAAAAAAAATAAATTAGTCGATTACTCCTTGGCAAAATAAAATTAACAAAGAAACTTTTGTAATTCACCTATAACAGTAATCAGAAATAGGATCATATCTGTTACAGTCAGATTTTTTTTTTCTTTCATTTTTTTTAAGTTTCCTGAAAAACTTTTAAAGTTAAATACACTCAACTATTTGAAGGTTTCTGCAGAAATTCTGGACTAGACTTTTGCCTTGAGCTTTCCAGGATAAATTCAGCAGTTGTTCAGTATACACTGATGTTACAGGGACAAATAAGGAACATACATCAGGCCACAGATTTTGACAAAAGACTACTGATTTTCTTTCTCAGTAAAAGTGTAAAGTGAATTCATCAGTATTATATCTTGCAAGAGTGATTTTTAATTACCTCAGTGCTTTCAACTCTGATCTTGGGAGGGTTCTTTTTTCTTTTTAGTTCATTTTCCTATATAGAGGTCAACATTTGCAGTTTTGTAACAACCATTCATTACTTTAAAAATAAAGCCCTTAAAAAATACCTCTGTTCTTGCTTTGCTGTGAATGGGAAATTCACTTGATTTTCTTTATGCATAATCCTAATTATTCAATGTTAAATCAATGAGTGTGTGAATAAGAGAGAAACTACACTGAATGTATGATAAATGAAGGTATGTTTTTAATGCTTGCTAAAGATGCAGTATAATCCTTTAAAAAAATGATTGATTGTTTCTCTCATGGAAACCTGGTCATCATTTCTATTGAAAATAACATATCTAAAGAAGGCCTTGAACTAAAATAAATGTACTGCATCAACACCTCTGATTTTAAGAAGTGCCTGTACTTGTTAATCAAAGCAAAAAAAAAAGTATATGAGCTACTGATAGTCCTTTTAGTTCTTGACTTGCACTGAAAATAAAAATAGGGGGGTTTATATATATTTAAACTTAAATTATTGCTTAAATTAAACAAATTTTAAACTGTTGTCTCCTTGGACAAGTGTATGACTGAGGTACACATTTCCTTGGAAATATAAAGAAATCCTTTAATCTACAGATTAATTAAATGACTCTTGTTCTAACGCCAGTCATTAGTTGGTCTTGCAGGAATTCAGCTGTGAGACTGGATTTTCAGTTCTTGTGTTCTATTAAGCTAATGTAGATTTTTAGCTATTCTGAATTATTTTATCTATCCTTTCAGTTTCATAATATTTGCATCTTTACATTTTAAAACTTTGTCACTTTTCCTTTGCTTGGACTACTGTGGAGTTTATCTCAATTCTTTTATGTTCTCTCATGCTTTTTTTTTAATGTATTTTGCATACCCATCTTAACAAACTATCATGACATTTTAATATCCTTCAGTCATTTTCTACCTGTAGTTTATGAAATAACACAGACATTAATAGACATTTTAGAGAATTGTATCTAAATACTGAAGACACATACATAACAATGCAATCTTTCTTTGAAAGAATATACTTTTACATGAAGATTTTTCTGTTGATATTTTGAAAAGAAAAATAAGTTAATATTCTAGAACATATAAAAAGTTAAAACATAAAAGGTGAAAACTACCAGATTAAGTTCCTTTTTGAGACAATACATATCCCTCAGAGCAATCTTTGTTTCCATTTTGTAACTATAACTAAGTTGTTCAGGGTTCTCTTCTGAGTTTCTAGAAACCAGAAATTTACTATGGGAAGTAAAATTATAAGGAAGTTATTGATAACTTCAGAAATATGCAGGAATGGACTCAGAATTATATATTAGATGCTTCCAAACCATAAATATCTTTTCGTCCTTGGGCTTTTTCTTTTTTACCTTTTCTTCTTTCCTCATCTCTCTTCTTTTTGTGCATTCCTAGTTTCTAGGTTCAGAATACTTTTTCTAGTTTTCCACTTTTATTTGCTCTTCTGTCTCTACCTCAGTCCTGTTATATGTATTTTTTTAACTCATTATGTCCCCAGCATTCTTTCTCTGTCTATTGTCTTCAGAAGTACTGACAACCTCATTAATTGTACAGATTTGGAAAGGTACGGAGCCTGTGTCTTGGGGAAGAGGAAAAAAAAACCCCTCAGTTATATGTTTTTTACTACTTTTAAATAATTTTTTTTGTACATTTATGTGACTGCAGTCAACAAGTTCTGTTTTCTTGGTTTCTTAATAATTTACATTTATTCAAGAACTTTTTAGGTATCTTCTCTATCTTGAGAAAAACACCTGAATTTCCTTCCTGAAAAGCTACGTGTATGCTTTTCTCTTGAGAAAGTGACACAAATATGGATTGCAAAAATGCTAATTATTTCAGTATAATTGGAACTACTTTTTGTAACTAGGTATTTTCAAAGACTTTGTTTCCTCAGAAGAAAATAAAAGAACATTCTGACAATGATTGTTTTAAAATGATACAGGCTGTTTGTGAGTGTGACTGATATGCCTTTAGTTTTGTAATTACCTCAGGTTATGCTGCATCTCTTACACTTTTATACCAACTGCAAACTTCCATAACTGATAATGAGAAATAATCTAAAATTATTAAACTACTTTAAAAGATTTTTAAAATGTATTTTAGAAAATATTAATTAAAAAAAAAGTCAGAAAAATGTGTGTAAAATCTGGTTATTCATACAGAACAATATTTATGGAGGCTGATCTTATTCTTTTTAGAAGTTGTTTATGTAACTCACTGTTTTAATAAGAGTAGAAAGGTGTTATGGATCTAAATGGACAGGCATGTAGAGTAGGAGGGGAAGTGGAATAGTAACTGATACACATTATTGGTAAAAATATCAAATATTGTGCACAACATAGGTGAACCCACATAAATACATACCATCTTCACCAAGAGCAACTACTGAGGCTCCAAGCTGAACATCAGCTTTTTACCAAGGGGGGAGGAGTTTCAATTTCTAGCACTGTGTGCTGGGCTGACCTTGGCCAGATGTCAGGCCCCCCACCTAATCACTTGCTTACTCCCCCCTTTCCCACAGGACAGGGGGACAAAATATGACAGAAAATTTTGTGGATCAGTTGGAAGGTGAGAAACAAAGACAACTAAACCACCTTTACATATGCACATGCACACCTTCTTCCCAGGTTCAGCTTCACTCCTTCATTCCTGACTCTGTCTTCTCCCCTTAAGTGGTACAGGGACATGGAAAATGGGGGGCTGTGATCACTTGGTAACAGCTCCTCTTTGCCACTCCCTCCTCCTCACACTCATCTCTGCTCCAGCCTGGGTCCCTCTTACCCACTGCAGTCCTTCACTAACTGCTCCAGCATGGGTTCTTTCTGCAGGCTGCAGGAGGTACATATTTTGCTATGATTCCCTTCATGGGCTGCAGGGGAAAACCTGTTTCACTGTGGTTTTGTTCACAGGCTGCAGAGAAATCTCTGCTCTGGTGCCTGGAGCACTTCCTCCCCATCTCTTTTTCACTGGTTTTGGTGTCTGCAGGGTTGTTTCTCACAGCATTTGTTTGTTTGTTTGTTTTTCCTCACTCCTCTCTCTTGAACGCTTTGCAGCATTTTTTACCATTTATTAAATACACTCTCCCAGAGGCACCCTACCTGTGGCTGACGGTCTCAGATGTGTCCTGATCCATCTTGGAGCCAGCTGGAACCGGCCATGTTTGACATGGGCATAGCCCTTGTTCTCACAGAAACCAGAGAGACTGAAAATGGTAAGTATTCATACTTGCAAGTATCAATAAATGGAATATTTATTTACAATGAAGTTTCAAGAGACTTTTATGATCTAAGATGGTGTCCATTTCATTTAGCCCAACTACACAATTAAGAAACTTTTTCTGCAGTGAATGACATCACTGGGAGTAACTACAGTTGTTTATCACTGATTATTTTATATTATCTTTGAAAATGGTAGTTGCTTCATGTCATTGTTGTATGGAAGAAAGGGGGAGGGGAGGAAGAACAGTTTTCATTCCCAATTTGAGTGAGCGAGGTTCTCCTCAGCATATAAATAGAGAAATCAATTACCTAAGAATCTATATGAAGATAATTTTGCCTTTGCAGATAATGAACTGTTTTTAGTGATGAAACTGAAAATGAATCCATTACTAATAATGAGGCTGAGAATGCACCACCTCTCTGGCAAAGAGACTACATAAATCATAGGGTAAAAAATAAACAGAGAAGGTCAAGGACACTAAACCAACAGAAAATATACCCTCATATAATGTTGAGATACAATGGATGGTGAATGAAAGTTTCAGTTCCTATTACTAGCCTATAGTTTTGCAAAGAAAATTAATGTTCCATGCTATGGGATTTAATCTATATTATAAATTACAGTTGCTAAATTTAATATGTTAATAATTCTTTATATAAATTAGAAGTCCATATTCATGGACATCTGTTATTAAAATTTCAGTGTGGCATGTGCTCTGTGACAAAAAATGATTTGTTCAAAAATGGATGCTTAGTAATCTTAATAAAATATGCTGTGAGAACACATGGATATTTTCCTCTCTATCTGCAGCCTTACACTGCTTGCTTAAGAACCAAAAAGAATTTGTTTCCCTGACTTAATGATTTCCTGTCATACGTCTTAGAGGCAGTCAGGCGATACAAAGGTGACCGAAAGGGTGAGAGCTAAGACTTACAGGCTCATCTGTGTTAAGACCAGAGGCACCAGTTTGATCATTTGTTTGCCTGTGTATTTAATGCTGCCTGGAATATTAAGGACAAAGACTTGCAGTGAATGTAGTGATTAATTTTTTTAAATTATCCATTCTTTATTTCAAAACTCCAAGAAATGTGCCAGTCTTCATTTCCCTTGATAATTTGGTTGTTTGGCCACATAAATGAAAATTTTTTCTTTTATCAGATTTTTGCACTTGTTTGCCTTTTCTCAGCCATTACCTAAGTCTATTAACTTTACAGCCAGTATTTTCTCCTGTGATCATGCTAGTATACTCTAGTTAGATGTTGGGTTAGTTTTCTCACAGCTATGGTTCATCTTATTTTGCTGCTATTTTCATAAGTTCTGAAGTAATTCTAAATCATTTTTCTGTACACCCTCCAGACTTTCAACAACTTCATAAACTATGGACAAGTGTCACTTTGACTTCATTCCTTCAGTTTTCTGTGATTTTAGTTTTTTAGACAGTCAACTACTTGCCTCTGAAAAGCTTCCTGATGGATTAAGAAATAGGTAGCATTTATTATCAGTTGTGCCATTCTTTGCTTCTTCCCACATGAGGAAGATACAGACTAAGTGAAATTTAAGATCTTGTGTGCCCTACCATATACAAAGGACTGAACAGTAGAGGCTGAAGTATTAGGTTTTTGAGGTGTGTTTGCTACAGCTACCAACCTTCTACTTTAGTAAAGATGAGAAACTATAGATGTATCAATGGTTTTAACCCCTTAAGATTTAGGTCACATTTTCAGGAACTTTGTCCTCTAAGTGCTATGAAGATAACAGACAACATTTCAAATGAAAAAGCTTACTATGATTTGAAATAAGATGCTGACTATATTCAAGGCTATTGAGTATTCAAATACACTGTAATTGAAGTACTTCTATGTACAATAACATTTGTTTGCATAATGTTTACTAGTTAAGTTTCTTAGGCATTAGCTGATGGAAAAGTATGGACTTTCTTAAGGAAATAAGGAGAAAAGTCATTATTCTTGGTGTTTCTAAATGTTTAGCTGTTGTGAAAGTGTTTGTTGCTAGCTAAAAATGAAATACTAAAGTAGTTTCTATTCTATGATTTACAGTGGAGACTGGCAGTTCAAAGTAAGAACAAAATACTCAATTCTCTGATTATAATGTAAAGGACTAGGGTAAAAATAAATTCTCAATGGTTATTGTGTTTGTATTACCTAACTCCTAAGAAATAAACAAAAATCTCCAAATCTCATCAGAAATACTATTGAACACTGGCGGCTATGACTAATTATTTTTTCTGATATGCTTCACATTAAATCAGATTTTAAGCTTTCTCTGGGTTCACAAATCTCAAGCATTTCAATAAGAATTGTTTTTTTTAAATAATTACTTAACTATTAAAAATAATGTAATAATGTTCAAAAAGGAACTTTATGAGTAAGAGAGGGACTGTGTGTATGAATGTGTACGTGTATGTATGCACACATTGTCATACACAGAGATTAATATTTCAGCTGAAGTTACATTTAAAATGGATAACAAATATAACTTCTTAGTAAAACTGTATTTCTAAGCCACAGATAGTTGACATGCAGAAGGTCCACATTGCAGATAACTAAGAGGTATAGTAAGTTGTTATCAGCACATTCGAGGAAATCTCTTGAGTTGTAGTTGCAAGGAAATTAGCCTGAATCAATGGCTGGATACCTGTAATGTGATAAAGAGCAGCCCTGAGGAGAAGGACTTGGGGGTTCTGGTGTATGAAAAGCTGGACATGAGCCAACAATGTGTACTTGCAGCCGATAAGGCCAATTGCACCCTGGACTGCATCAAAAGAAACAGGGCCTGCAGATCGAGAGAGGTGATTCTGCCACTCTACTCCACTCTGGTGGGACTTCACATGGAATACTGTGTCCATCTCCGGAGCCCCAGCACAAGAAGGACATGGACCTGATGGATCAGGTCCAGAGGAGAGACACAGAAAAGATCAGAGGGATGAAACACCTCTCCTACGGGGAGAAACTGTGAGAGTTGGGGTTGTTCATCCTGGAGAAGAGAAGGCTTTGGGGAGATCTTATAGTGGCCTTCCAGTACCTGAAGGGAGCCTACAAGAGAGCTGGAGAGGGACTTTTTACAAGAGCATATAGTGATAGGATGAGGGGGAATGGTTTTAAACTAGAGAAGGGTAGATTTAGGCTGGACATTAGGAAGAATTTCCTTGTTATGAAGATGATGGAACAAGGGAACAGGGGGCAGGTGGAGATCCCATCCCTGAAGACACTCAAGGTCAGGCTTGATGTGGCTCTGAGCTACCTAATCTAGTTAAAGATGTCCCTGTTTGCTGCCTGGGAGTTGGACTATATGTCCTTTGGAGGTCTCTTCCAACCCAAACCATTCTATGATTCCTGCTACGGTCAATGGTACCTTCCTCTTTATATCTACAATGCTTATATTTGCTATTCACAGAATCACAGATTTGTCATGTTTGGAAAAGACATCTTAGATCGTGCATCCAGCCATCGCACCCACCCCCACCCCCAAAAAAACCCAACCAAAAAAAGAAAAAAACCAAAACCAAACAACAAAAAAACCCCCCAAACAAACAAAACAAAAAACAAAACACAAAAAAA
>WTSP01025602.1:0-19348 GCA_025331215.1 Actenoides lindsayi | reverse complement strand
AAGCCCCATCCTTGGAAGTTTTTAAGACCAGGCTGGATGGGTCTCTGAGCAACCTGCTCTAGTGGGAGGTGTCCCTGTCCATGGCGGGGGGGTTGTAACTAGATGATCTTTAAGGTCCCTTCCAACCCTGACAGTTCTATGATTCCATGGTGACTAATGGAGCCCTTTAGTAACATTTCCCGGACCAGGAGAATGGCCATTTCAGCTTCATCAGAAAACTGCCACTGAATTGTATCACAGCCCTGATAACTAAGCTGTTTAAAGTAGAACAAATTCTAAAGCATTCAAAAGCATCTCTGCTCTTTTATCTTGATCCATACTGGGTTGTGGTTGAAAGAGTGTATGTACTATGGGAGTGCGAAAAATAGGGATGCAGTAAGTGTGCCAGTCGGTATTTTTTTCTAAATTCTGTTTAATGCATTAAGTCATACTCTTATGATGTTACATTTCAAATATAAATACAAAAAGTATTTAATGGCTTGTTGTTACCTTAATAATACTCTCTTGTGGACAACATGCATTTGTTTTGATAGCAGGATCTTCCATGACATGATCATGAAACACTGACTAGTCTGACCCACTTACACATTTTATGGGTTTTTCATCATATAATTCTTCCTCTTCAATGTGTGTGCACTTAGGGTGTAATGAGAAGACAGTGGGCTAGAAAGTCCTAATATTTATCAGAGTCGTGATTGTCCTTTAATATTTTAACAATGCTTTACTAAAATCTGAGATGCTTGTCCTCAGACAATGCAAAAAAAAAAGCAAAGTAGAAATTGGTGAGGCTCCCAGGATGAGGTAAGGTTTTGACACCCACTGTTTACAGACATAGCACAGAACAGTCAGCTCTAAGGGGTTCGAGATAAATACCTTTCAAATCCATTCTTTCTGAAAGCCAGCAAAGGTGTTGGCATAGGATCACATGTCAGACACTCAGAAGGGCCATATTTGTTTGGCTGCACAGTCTGAAAAAAGACATTCACTTGCTCATTTGTGAGGCAAACCAATGACTTTACAGGTGTTGTTGAGTCAATGATAGTTTCCCAGGACCAGGGCGGCAGTATTCTGTATCACATCCTTGCCTTAACCACCCCTCTTATGCTCCCATTCTTGTCTTTTTTACATTTGCAACCTACTGACAGTCAAGAAAAGTAGTGTTTGGGCAGCTTCCCATCATGGGTGCATAGAGAAGACCTCATCTGGTAAGTACAAGCCCTTTCATGATTCTTTCAGTCAGATTGGTGGCTCTTGTTTCTTCCCCTGCTTGGTGGTAGGAGTAGGTTCACTCACCAGGACTTGTTGCAGGTTGGCTTTTAACACTGGTTCTGCAAAAAACCACTTCATAACAAAATAAATAAAGTTAGCTGTTAATATATTTGAAATGCTCTGGTGTGTTTTGTTATTTTGATGTTGTCGGTATCTTTGGAGGCACTTTTGCTTTCTGTGCACTCCGTTTTTTAATTTCTGTTTGACTAGCTGTGGGCGGGCTGCCTTTTTGGAAGGGAGAGGAAGAAGCCTCTCAAAAAGCTTTCAAGGCTGTTTCAGTTTTCTTCTTTCCATCTGATAGCTATCTTTGATCTTAAACAACTAAAGTCAGATGGCAACTATTGACTGCAGTCATTCTTTGCTATGAAAAATATACTGAGGGTCATGTATGTTCATCACTGATTTTGGGCTACTGTAGGCAGCTTCCTTCTGTACAGTTCAGCTGGTCAAAATCGTAAGTCTAAATGTTCAAATGAAATGCAGATGAATATGGATATTGACTGTGCATAGCCACAAATAATCACTTAAACTGATGCTACTGCAAGGAAAACTCATCTTGCTTCCTTAACTTTGATTAGTATGCCAGCTACGGCTGAGATTTCTGTATACCTTTCTTGCTTGTATGAGTCTGTGTTTTTTTGCTGAGGCTTATGGTTTTGTAGTACTGTATTTACTTGTTTGGTCTTCTGGAGATAGTGTTAATGGTGGAAGCATGTGTAGTTTAGACTGACTTTCCTGAGCCGCTCTAACCAAGCAGTGCTTATGCTTTGGTCTCCAGTAAGTGCTTTCATACACAGCATTCATGATAATTCTCAGTGACGTTTGCTAAGAGACTCTCAAGAGATATTCCCACTGTACCAGGATTTTCAGAGAAATGCCAGAGACATTAGCTACTAGCTGACTGGTTGATGTCATGTCCTTGCTGATGCCACATCTGTTCATGCCTACACCAGCTGATGGCTGAAAGGTAACTCCTTTTCTACTGCTAGATGGTATTGTGTCTTAAGGTAGGAAATGCTGCATGACTCTCTGTGCTCAGTTTTATCAGCCTATCTTTTCATTATGTTCTAGCAAATGTTTTACTGACAGGAACCTCTATTTTTTGTGTTCTGTTGCAAAACACCTATTCAGTTAAAGCAGGTGTGTTATTAGTATGTCTCACAACATGAAGGACACCATATCTCAGATGCTTTATTTATAATCACTGCTTTCTAAAGGTAACCTGAAACCTTAGGTCTGAAGCTTGGCTACCTAATGATGCGCTAGTGGGTAGAGGTGTACTTTAGGGAAGTTTTCATTATATTGCAGAATGAATCAGAAAAACATGCCCATTCGAGAAGTTTACTGAGTGGAAAAGGTTATTTGGGTACTAGAACACGTACCTTCAAAGTAAAGTCACCCATTCAGACATCTCATAGCTTTTGCAGGTTAGCATAAAAATGCATCCAGATCCAATCTAACTTTGCTTCATTGGAGATGGGGTGGGGAGAGAAAGAAAAAGTTACACAAGAAGCAAAGAAGAAAAATTATGCCTTCAACTGACAGAGGCTTGGCACAGTAGGCTAACTTCAAAGTGTACTAATACTCTCCAGAGATCAGTAAACATGATTAATATATGGTCTGTGGGATATTATTCTGTGTGTGTGTGTGAAGTACATAGACTTCTAAAAACAAAAACAACTTTTATATTTAATGACTAATGCATTCCATCTGGTGCAGTGTGTATCAATATGTTCCTGTTAAGGGCCAGATTAGGGACATAGTGCACATGCTGAGTAGTAATTTAAGCCTGCAAATAGTGCAATAGCACTGTTCTAACGAGGAAATCATCAGCATATGAGTTTAAATCTCCCATATCAGTATGTTTAGAAAAGCAGCAATGTGCTGCTCTGGTTTTTCTCTTCTCTGCCATACCTACTCGCCTCCTTTAGCAGGCAGCCTAAGGAACCATGAAGCTCAGATACTGATTTTTATTCTGTGGTGGATCTGCTCTGTGTCAGACTACATGGTCTGTGCTACTCATGCCATTGTGGCTTTACTGGAAATTCTTTCCCAGAAGCCACTCTTCCTTTGTGCATCTTAATGGGTGATATATATAATCTCATCAGCGGATGCTATGAGTAAAGAGCAGTGTACTGATGGGTCTTGTGTCTCATTTGGTAATCATGCTCTGATTCAGGTGTCCTGAGTCATCTGCTCACATTCTTTTGCTTTCTTTAAATGTCAAAATTTCTTGGTTTTGTGCAAGTGTGTTTTGTAGACTTTGAAGAGCCTTCTTTAGATATTTGAAGGCCAGTTAAATTCCAGGCCTCTTTCCATCTAGCAAATGGTATTATCTGTATTGTTCTGTTATTGTTGTTTTTTTCAACTGGTACAGAAACTTGGTGTTTATAAATGGCCATGTCATTTTCCTGCAGTTCTCTTATTTCCTTCTAAAATAGGTGGAGGGCAATATACATTTAATGTATTTTCTTCTTTCCTGCATTTCTTCCTGAAATTATTGGTATCAAAGCTCTGTGATGTTAAATTGTAAAGTTTCCCTCTTCCTCCTCCTCTTCTCTGCAGCTGTTGAACAGTTGGCAGCCAGCTGTAGCTTAATAGGAGAATTTTGAGTGTGCAAGGGATTTTCTGCTGGCATCACCATCAGCTCTGCCTTAAGCCCTACTTAGGTTTGCCAGGCTTTCTGCAACACGTTTGTGCTCCTTTTGCCCTCACTGCTGTAATTACTGTGAGCCTGGAGAGCACAACCTTTTCCTACTGTTGTATAAACTACCTTGGCCAGCCTGTGTCAGCTGTCCTTTCATCCACAGACATTGCCTGGCATGTTCTGCACGTGGATGCAGTGAAGGGTACCTTAATTTTCTTCATTCAACTTACCAGTCCTTTGGAAAGATCTACTATCAAATGAAAGACATGAACCTGTGAAAACCAAACATTGAAATACTGTGGATTTCAACCAGAAGTCCACAAAATGCTTGTATATGATGTGCCAAGAACTACACTGTTACGTTGAAATGATTCTGCCCTTTGCCTCAGAGGGGAAGGCAAACTTTCATCCTAATAGGAATGTGGTGCAACTAATGTCTGTATCAGCAACAAAGATGGGATCATCTCCCTTTTGGCACTATTATTTGAACCAAAGCATTTTGAAGTGTAAGCCTACTGCTGTGGCTGTGGGTGCCCAAGAGAAGCAGAATGGGTGGGTTTTATGAGGGCTTCAGTCCACTCTTCACCTTCACACCACTCTGTTGGGTCAGTTGGTCAGAGTGGGAAGACTGGGATGGGATGCTCTGTGACAACATCCTACCATTGCAGAAAAGATACTGTTCTCTGAACTTCAGCTGTTGACTTAGAAATGGGCCATGGGCATCCTGGAGGTCGTAGCTCTCCTATTCTGACTTCTTAACTAACATTACCAAGGGAATACGTCCAGGGCTAAGTTTCTGGAGGAAGAACCTTCTTCATCAGGCTGAAGAGTGAGATTGCTGTGGATCATGGCTTTCTTGCAAAATGGAAAGAAATGACTTAGGGTGTTTCCAGTGCTGTGCAGTTACTAGTATTTGTGAGGATTTAACTGATGCTAGTGCAGTATTATGTTGGGATTTTTATTTCTGATCCATGGTAAGAAGTTAGAATAACAAAAGCACTAAGCACTTGCAAAGATTTGAGTTTGCTACAGTTGATTTAATTTTGAGCCAATTGCTGAAATTTGCAACTACGTACTTTAAATGTACTTTTATTTTCCTATAATTTGACCACGGATCAGAATAACAAAACCCTGTTATACAATGTGCTTGGCAACATGTTTGCACTGAAAATCTATTTTCAGTATGTCAAAACCTTATGAAAGTTGGATGCTTTACTCCTTAACAACAGACAACTAGCTCAGAAATGTATATATGCAACCTTTTCAATGTGATTCCCTTGCTTGCACAAGCAGCAGAATGAGTCAGACTTTGAGTCACTATACTGTGTGATCAAAAGTGTGCAGAAATGTGCAAAAAGTGAATATATTGTGTTTCCACTGGGGACAGTGAGTTTTAGGATGAAAATATGAATCCTTTTAAAAGGATGATGCAATTCACATATTATCAAAAACAAAGCCATTAAGCATACAATATTTCTGTGATCAATAGCTTCTTGTTCGATGGAGTTCTTCTCTTAAAGATGAAATAAAAAGTCTCAGGACTCTATTGAGTGGGGGCAGAGCAGGCAGTGAGGTTTTCCACAGTCACCAGGAATCTTTTAGATTGAAGTTCATTCCCCTTTGTTATCTGGTATACTAATCTTGATTTGAAATGCCTTAAACTGTCCCAGGTTGCAAAGAGTTAATTAACTTTTAAGATGTTTTCACTAAGGGGTTCCCACCTCTGGATTTCACAGTACTCTATCAAAGAGAAATACTAAAAAACCCTAAATAATTTGGAAGATATTCCTCCTCTGGGAGAGACTCATTTACAGAAATTCCAGACATAAAAATGTCAAATGTTACTCATCCCCTCTGTGGCTTTTTTTTCCCCTTTTTGAAGTACTTTTTCTTCCACTTGGTAGCCGAGGGTGTCACTATTTGTTATTTGATATGTGGAACTGGGGCACACAAAAGGATGACTAATCCCATTTACTGGAATTTTACAGTTTTCATCAAGACCACAGTTTCCATTTCAAGCTTTATAGTAAAAACAAAACACCAACTGGGAAAACTGACTTCTGTTATTGTTGTAGTAAATTAATATGGATTACTATTACAGTAAAAGGGTCCTTTTTCAAGGTTGCATCTTGAATTGAAAAGAAACTTGCATTTAAATATTTTATGAGGGGCAGTTTGTAGTAACTATATGTACAGTTACAGAAGTCTCCCTGTCCTTCACTGAGTAATACCACCGAGGATATTGTGTAATTTTGCAAGCACACATGAGCCTTTTCTCTCTGTATATCAGTCACTCTCTGTTTTTCTCTTTAATTTCATGATTTCAAGACCAATGGTTTATGTCTAGGCTGAAATAAACCTCTTGTTATACCCTGAGACCTCCATGGTTGTCAGTGAAAAATACATTCATCCCTGGTATCTTGAATAATTTTTGCTTAACATATAGCAGGTCTTGAGGAAAAAGGAAAACCTCACAGTCGCAAACTTAAGCTGCTCTTTGCAAAAGCCTTTTCTTCATTCTGTTTCTCTAATGCTTCTACTGCAGTGGTGTTTCTAGAGTTTCAGCAAAGGCAGCTATTACAAGGTTTCAAAAAATGGTCTGAGCTTACTGTGACAAATTTTACTAGCATTTAAAAAAAAATAAAATCAAATTCTAAGATAGCTATCTGCTTGTGTTCCAGCTCTAAGCTCCTTTCATTTAAATCACTGTGCTAGTATCTCCTTACAAGTCTCAGATCATTCCTACCGTGTCATCTTCTTTTACTTTTTGCTCCCATGTGTTCCAGTGAGTACACATTAGGTTTCCTTCCATCTTGCATTCTCCATAATAAACCTGTTACACCCAGACTTGTGACCATGACGGGTTTTGGCCGTGTGTTGGTTCCATGTTGGGATCAGATGGGCCGATTGTGCAGCCTGACCCACTCTGGAGATTGCAAATCTCCAGATGTACATGCAGGCACAGTCTATCTGCACAGGTAGCAGATGGGACCAGGGTCTGCACACCACATGGCCAGCCTGCCCCACCTCTCAGCGGTGAGGGCTTGGTGGTAGCAGGACTCAGCCTCTTGTGCCGGGGTACTAGATTGGTGCTGGCCAGCGTGGTGGGTTTGGGCATGAGTACAATCAAGCTCACCTGACTAATGCTTTGTTTAGATAGTTGTAATGACTCTTCCCCATAAAATACAATTTCCGCCTGCACATGATCCTATGTCCAAACGAAAGGTCAGACCCTCATCTGGTTTAAATCATTATGTCTGTGCTGATTTCATGCTTACGTATGCTACACTAATGAGATGGAAATTTACAGCTAATGCTGTTATACAAATGGATGAAGACTCATGGCACTGGGGTCACCAACGACAACGTGTGTAAGGATGTTGAGACATTTTGGAGCTCTTACTTTTGACATCCATAGTTAAGAATTTGGAAAATCACTGTGCCATCCTCTGTGGGGGGTTACAGCTCTGCTTTCAGTTAGATTTCAGCTTTTTATAATAAACTGTCTCTACTCCTACGCCATTCCTGCACAAGCTATTCTTCAGTGTAGAGCTGGTAATGAACTGAATATGGCCAACCTCAGATCCTAGACCTTACTTGTAAAACTTGTATTTGGTTAAATGGCAACCAACCTCAAAGGCCTTCTTGTTTGTAAGTCTAAGACGACACATCAGAGCTGCTCTTGCGACAGCGTATTGCAAGCAGCCTCAGAAACTACCACTGGTGCTGGCGTAACTCCCTTCTGAGCTAAACGCTGAGGGAGCAGTGGATGAAACTGGGAGCTGTGCCACAGCAGTGCATTGTCAGCAGCTGAACTGCTGTCTAGAGATGGAAAATATATTCTTACATCTTCTGCTATTCTCTTCCAATGGATATTGAGAGACTTTTTCCCTGCCTAAGCAAGCTAGAAATCTGTGTACTTTGACCTCTATTCTCTCTTAAAGAATTTTAGTATTAATACAAGTGCCCCTCTCAACATACAGTGATATTTTTAGAGAGGATTTGAAAAACACTGTAATTTTTATCCAGGAACAATAATTTATTCTGGTTTGGGCTTTTTTTGTTGGTTTTTTGTGTTTTGTTTTTTTTAACCTCTGAGATGCTAAAAATATGGTATTACTGCCACCCTACACTTGAGTATTCTTTTATGGGGGAAAAATAAAACAAATCATGACCAGATTAATGACAACAATAGATTCATTTCTTAAAGAAAGCTGACATCATAGGATGGCTAGAACAACGCTGCACAGTTAATTTAGCTTCAGAAATCTGCTAGAAACGAGTGCTCCAAAGCTGATTGGTGCTGATTCATGCCTGTTCCACACATACTCTGTTCATCTATGAAGCAGATTTCCCTCTCCTCCTAGATTTTCCAGAAGGTGTCACTGTAAGGCAGTGATGGTCAAAAAGTCTGTAGCTTTAAAAATAAATGAGTGAAAAGGACTTCATGGCTTTTATTTTCTTGCAATGATTATTTAACTCCTAATAAATCAACACTGACAGTTTAAAACATTAGAATAGGGACAAGAAACGGGAGCATCAAAGTTTCTTCATAATTTGAATTTACAGTCTGTCTGAGAACATGTCATCCCAAAGAAAATTCAGCTGCTCAGGTCATTGGTTTAGTAGCTGAGAGTGAAGTTACCAAAATGACTGAGCAGTTTTAAAACCTACTCCTTTAATGATCATAGTCTGTGTGCATACAGGAGTACATCTGAGAAGCATATGTGTGCACCAGTGGATGCAACTTCATAATGAAAAGCTGCAAGAAAAATAATATTTATTTTTTCCAGGTATTTGGTGAAATGTGGTTGGTTTGCGCATATCAGCTTCCAACAGGATGTGGGCACCAGAAGCCCTCATGAAATAAATGGGTCACACGGATTTGGGAAATGTTGCTGATGTGGGTAAGAACTGAAACATAATGCTGCAAGAGTGAATGAGTGTGAAAGCTTCAGCCATCCAAAGGTGATATACATATTAAAATGCAATTCGAAGTCTAGCACCTAGGAACAATAAGCCAGAAGACAGTTTGAGTTATGGTTGTGGCTAATGGACTACTGATATAATCTGTTGTTGAAAAATGTAAGTAGAATCAAAGAGAAGAGTTGTTTCCAGTGGAGCTGGGAGAGCTTTAGGACTTCTTACCTGAGGCTAGCTGAGCACTCACCCGGAAAGCTGCACCCAGTGCTGGTCCTCTGCCTTGGGAGGTGGTGAATATGTGCTGGAAATGGAAAAGCACTAGCATGCTTGGGGAAGCCAGTTGTAGCATGCCAGAAGCATAATCTAGGGTGCAGGAAAGTGGCAGCACAGAACTAGTAGGGGGGAAGCGGCAATTTGAACTGGAAAGTAGAGAGATGGAGTTCAGGGACAGAACCTCCTTTATTTACTGTGAAACTAGCTACAGACTATATCACATCCTTAATTATAACACAAGACAGGAGTTAACAGTTCAGGAGGGCCTGTATCCTTCCCATGTCTCCATAAGAGAACCATATGAAAATGTTGGATCATTCATTCCTCTCCCTCCTGCACTCTGTATGGGCTAAGTGCAGCTCCACAAGTGATGCTACATGACCTGTCCTCTTTGTCATGATATCACAAGCACAAACTACCACATAGTTTTCTTGGGGACAAGGGAGAGGAGAGCAACCTTTCCACTGTATACCCTGTGCAGACAGACATTGGTGCCGTGCTGGTTTATCAGTGAGGAGATGAGGCCACCAGGCTTCTGTCAGTTTCCTTCACCTGATTCTTATTCTGAAATTGAAGCTGTAAGATGGGACAACCACTTTGCTCTGGTCATAGTAGTCTGCCTGAAAGAGCTCTTTCTTGAGAAAAAACACTGTGGCAGGAGCAGTTTTGGGGCAGGATTGGCTGGGTGAGCTCCTGGGGATCCTTTCATCCCAGTGGGAAGGGGATTTCCATGACAAGTGAGGTGACCACAACAGTCTTGGTTTCACTTTGTGCAGACTGTCTTTACGGGCCCATTGGAGTGGAAAGACAAACTGAAACAAGGGTCAAAGCCATAATGCTCCTGTGATTTCTGCTTTCCTGGGACAGCCATCAGAGCAGAGAGGAAGGGGAAGCAGGGAGAGACGCAAGGAGAGCATCTGAGTTATGTCCCTGAAGGACCCTACTAGGGAAGAGTTTCAAGTACTCATTTTTACAGCATATTCTTTAACAGCAAATTTTCTATTTAACCAATGTGTTGACAAATCAGTCCTGATCTGAATTTGTACATTGCTTTGAATCTTCAGGCAAGTCTTGGATATGTAGCCAGTTTCTTATTATAGAAGCAACTGGAAGTAGGTCATTTCCGCCATTCAAATGCCATTAAAAAACTCCACTCCACCATGGAAGTAACAGAGAAGATTTCTCCTTCTTTTCATCTCCCTAGATTTCTGCTGTGCAAAGCACCCTATGAAAATAAATTGACATCAAATAAAAATTATTTCCTTTTTCCTTCGATTTTACTATTCATCAGGACAGTTTAATTATTTCCATTTATTTAGTTTGTGGGATTCTAGTAATGTACCTTCTCACTATGCTGTAAATAATGGCAAAGTAAAAATCTTATGACTAGTGCTTTTAAATCAAAGTTATGGGTTTTCTAATGTATTCCATAGAACAGACCTCAAAGTTTACAGTAGTTTAACCATAGACAAACATTATATCCTTCCCTCCTTTGTAATTCAGCTGCTCTTTATTTTCTTCTGCAGCTTCATATGGTTTAAACATCTGGGCCTTCGGAGCTGTTCCATGCCTGCTTGTCTTATTAGAGGGTTTGGTGCTGGAGCCTCCAACCGAATGCCAGAGTCCTTCCCTTTGTGTTCCTTGGTGACGTACACAAGAACTTTGAGGTGGTGTAAGAACAGAGGGATTCATGGCTAATAAATACTTCATCTAAATGGGTGAGTGTTTGAGATGGGCTGTTAGCTTAATTCTAACCATAAGGAGCAATAACCACAGCATACTTTGGGTGGGAGAAGACATCAATCACTGTCATTTTCAGCAGAGGAAAATGAGCTGAGAGGGAAGAAGCTGGGGTAGATTTTAGCTTTTGGAAACCGGGATGTAGGCTTTTCATCCCGGCTAATTCACTTCTGGGTTGTTGTTGTCCCTAACACATATTTCAGTGGTAACACTACTCCTGTTACTAGGTAAAATAAGATGATTATATGTATATTCTGACCAAGGCTGGCTACAGATATGTTATTCAGTTGTGTTAGATCTTAGGAAGACCCTAACCCATATTGGTCCCTGGGTGTGCCTACACCCTAAACCTATACCTCCCTAGAGGTTTTCCACAGTAATTCCCTTGACATACCAGAACTGACATTCCTCTCTTGTGCTCTGAAGTTTATTTCAAATTATTCAGTTTAGGAAGAAGTCTTGTGACTCCTGTCACAAGTTAATATGCTGCCATGTCAAGTATTCCATAATTTCAGAATCTTCTTTCTCATGGTTATTTTAAGCTTCATTTACATCACCATTAGTAGGCCATGAGAAGATTTGCTTTTAAATCATCATAGTAGGTTTGTAAGTGGAAGTTATTCCTTGACAGAATTCTTTCTGATTTGGCAATGACTTGCTCACTGTAGTAAATTTTGCAGTTACTGTTTTAGACACTGAGGGTGCACTCCTGGCCCTGCAAATGCCAAAAGAAGTTTTGCCCTTGACTCCAGAATTTCAAGACATTACTTTCAGTCTTCAAAAATACAGTCTGTCTCCACACAACCCTCGTTTCCCTGACAATCTCCTCATCTTGCCTATGATTATTAAAAAACTCATTGACACTGTCCCTTCCTATTTGGTTTTTGGACACTATGTGTACCCAGGGAAATCTCATTTTCATCAGCAGCATCACTGCTGTCACTGGATGGGGAGAGGGACAGCTGTGACACTGTCTTGCTGTCTGTGCCCATTACCAGCAGAGGAAAGAGATCTCCTATATGTCTTATTCATTTAGAGGGAAGGCTTTTTCAATTGAAGAGCTTGGTCTCTTAACTATATTCACCATAGATGTTTTTCTTGCAGACATATTCTGCCACTTAGAAGCAGCTGAGTTTTTGTAAATAAAATGAATTTTCCTCTTTAGTCTGGAAAACTGCTGCTATTCAGATGAGTTGCTACTTCTCTTACATCTCTCCCTCTGCCCAATTTGTTTGAGAGCCAGCTGAGTCATATAACGATACAAAAATGAGAATGAAATGAGAGGGGTATTTGCTTTATATTTTCTCCTAATCATTATTACTCTATCCATGTCAGCTTCAGCTTTACAACAGATTAAATTTTGAATAGAAGGAAAGCTGACACAATCCATTAGGATCTTCTAATTAAACTCTTTCAGGTAATTCACCAGACAGCTAGGGACTGAAAATAGTAACTATAAAACGGAAAGGAATGGTGCAAAGCATAGCTCCTGAGACGATGTTAATGTAGGTGTTGAAGGAAGCAAAGACTGTTAACCATTGCACTTGGCCTCAGTAGTGGAGAGACCTGGCATAAAGGTGAGCTTCAGTGGACATCTGGCATATGGAAATCCAGCAGGAGTCTGGGAGAATACTGAATGGTTTTACTGGGTCTTTCTCAACACATCTGTTCATGTAGCACAGGTAATTTGCTTTGATAACTGAAAAGCTTTAGATAAAAGCATGGTGGGTAAGATTTGCAATAGTAGCTAAGTGGCAACATGTATGGTAACATGTAGAGGACGGAGAGCTAGAAATCGGAGCCAGCTCCTGGGAACATACCTAATGCAACAGTTCTCAGCGGTGACTGGCAAAAAGGCATTCTTGGTCACTTGAGATGATGATTAGGTGTGCACCAGAAGCTTGTCTGGTTGACTAAACTCCTGTCAGTGGTCTGCCTTCTTCTTAATGATGTTTGGGATCAAGAAATTAGACTTCCCGTTGCCTTAGTTCTTTGAAAGTTTTGTTTCCAGTCATGTGATTTTTAGGGTTCTTAATATATTATATTGTGTAGGATTCATCTGAACATGCCAGTGGGCATATGTTTAGGAGAAGAGGATTGAGCAGTCTTTTGAATAATAGCCAAAAGATTCTAATTTAGATTCTAGAACTAATTCTAGATTTAAGATTCTAAGCACTTCTCAACTCTGAAGGGTTTTAATAGCATTGTACACATAAAATGGAAAATCTGCATGTGGAAGAGTGCTTTAGTGATCTTCTTTAAAGTACCCTGATACAGACTGCCATCTTCTATCAGTGGTGTTTTGGTTTATGCACATTATCTCAATATTTTTTTTAAGAACAGAAAAAAATTACTTTCCAACATAACGTTTAGTTCCATTGCCTTGGGAGATTGAAAAACAGATTTCTTATCTGTGATTATTTCCAATTACACAGAATCATACAGTATTACTGTGAGTTTTAATAAGAAGTGAGGAAAAGCAGTGATTGAGGATACCCTTTTCCATACCAGTCTACAACTTGGTTGTTCAGACATTTATTAAGGAACTAGGTGACATAGATTTAAAGCTCCTTAATAAATGGAACCAAAGTCTCTATATGTGTGGGCATTATTTTACTTGTTGAGCTATTAGGGGTGAGCAGTAACCATTTTCCTTAAATCTACTGTTTGTTTCTGAGGGTCTTACAGTAGACGCTTTGAAGGAAGTTCTCTCTCTCTAAATCAAACTTTCAGTCTGTGACACCTTCTTTTTAATTTTTTTTTCTCATTTCAGCCAAATCAGTATCTTTATTTCTAACCACTCTGCACTGTTTTGTCTCAAATCAGTAATCAAACTGAGAAAAGCCATTATTTGAACTTTTCTTCTTACCTGTTAAAATCACTCACTTCTTGTTATGATAAGTGAAATAAAGGCTAACTGCTTTGAAAAATTTTGTGCCTTTCTTCTTGTACAAAAAATGGAGGTGGATAACCAGATAAGTCTGCTCTTATTCTTGAAATAGCTCTTGACTGGAAACATTCAGCACAGTGGCTGATGTGTCAATGTATTTGCCACTGAAGAATAAACAACTCCATGCCTACACTCTAAAACAAACACTCTTCCTCCTCCAGCCACCTGACTCCATCAAGAGCAGTATTACTGACCAGGCACAGACAAAATATGTAAGCACTGAGAAATATAGTTGATTATGTCAAAAGGGGAATCCATACCACATAACTAAAAGTCATCTGGAAACACTTTTGATATATCACTGAACCTGAAGGTTACCTGTTTTGGTACATCTCCCATAAGATAACATCCCTCAATCCTTTCAATTAATTTATCAAAATTAATTGACACTATGACAGTCTTTCAGTTCAGTGCCATTAATTTCAGAAGCACCAGCTTCTTTACAATAATAAGGAAATTGATCTTGGCATTTGAATTACTTCTGCCTATTCCACACTGGATCTCTTCAAGTGACTACTGCAACCAATTCTCTTGTAATTCATGTGAGTTACTAGATATCTTTTAATCCTGTTAAGAGGAGCATAGTGATTATTTAGTTAAGGAGCTCATTGGAAAAATGATCTAAAGTGTGCTCTGAATCATTAAACAAAGCCCATAATTGAATTATGTAACACTTGGGAGAAATTTCTTTGCTTGTTCTGGTGTGTCAGCAGTGAGTATCAGTGCGATATGTATTTAACATTCACTACAAGCACAAAGAAGGATGTTATTCTTTGCCAGTATTTCTTGGTTTTCCCCATGTCACCACTGAGCTGATTTAAATATTTGGGATTAGATGTATTTGAAAAAAAATATATTGTCATCCAGTTGTAATTCTGAGCAAACTGAAGCATCTGCTGACTCACCTTGATGACACAGCTTGATTATTGACCTGCTGACCAGATGTAGTCCAGCACTTAGCACATTTGAAAAATCAACCTTTTTATTGTTTTTTTTCTTGTATGAATGTATAAAATTTATTGCTCTTGAACACAGAAACTGATGTACTGTTGATCTCTCAAACCCCATTCCCCCCCATTTCCCTAAAGAGATTGATTGTTCTACTGTAAAACAAGCCTGCCTTTTCACCAAGCATCCAGAAAAAGTCAAGATACTTAAGGAACATTTCAGAGCAATAGTAGAAATCTGAAGTGCAGGGGTGAGTGTGTCTCTTGAAAAGATCCAACCAGTCCTGCAGGAAAAAAATTATCTACTTATCTGGTAACAAACTATGACTCAAACCCTGTTTTTAATTTTGTTCTTACAAGAATATTGCAACACCAATGATATCTGGTGCTTTAAATGCCTGGTTTTAACATTATAAAAATTTTAGGATTTTTTTTTTTTATACATTTCTTAATTCTCAAGAAGTTTTCAGAATATTGAGTCCTTACTTTCAAAAGTAAAAGGGAAATTCAAACCCAGTGTTAATATTATATCTAATGCTTAGCTGTACATCTTCAACAATATTATATTAGGTGTACGAAAGCAAAACAGTATTAAAACTACCAAAAAACAAACAAAAAAATTCACACACAACCCTCCCTCAGTGCTTTGAAAGAGCAGTTTCCTGAGGCTGAAAACAATTAAGAGCTAAGTCATTTGGGAGAAAGCATTTAAACAGAAAAATGTGAATGATAATTGTGAGCTGCTTAGGAGTACTTTACCAAATGCTCCAAAAGCCACAATTGAGAGAAAAGGCCATATTGGTTTGAAAAAAAAAAATAACACTCAAACAAAACAAAACAAAACCCTGACTCAAGGGAAAAGTGGGAACAGATATGAAACACACACACAAACCCCACCAAAAAGCTAGGAAAAATGAAAATTTCTATAAAAATGGAAGAAGGTCAAATATGATAGTGATATGAATAGGAAGTTAGGAATCATTCAATGCTTGCAGGGGAAAAAAAAAAAAAGAACACAAATATATTAAGAAATCTTAAAATTGTATTGCTCCATTGCTGAAAGACAGTGATAGAATTTTCTATGACAGAATGAGACAGAACTTCTCAGTAAGTAGTCATGTCCTGAATACAGAGAAACAGCAAAGAGATATATTCACACAAGTTGTCCAATATTTAAGAAAGATGTTGACTGCATGCTATTCAAGCTGTGTATTTTAAAATCAGCTAGCTCAATAAACCTCCCTCTAACTATATTTTCTCATCTGGATCTGGGAAAAATTAATCCTGTACCACTATTTTAAAAGATCAAGAGGGTCACCCCAATAGCTGGAGGAATTGTAGGAAGATGTCGAAGAAATTTTGTATGAAAAACGAATGGAGGGTCCCAGTATTAACATAATTGACATAGGTCTACAAAAAAAAAAAGCTTTTACTATGTTGTTTTAAAAAAAAAGAGATAAGTTTGGTTGATAAATAAAATTACACCAAAGTGTTTTGGCATTTGACATTCTGGTCAAGACATGAAAGGGACAATCAGTAATACAGCATAGATTAAAACCTCAGCATGAGGACAAGGGTTTCTTGGCCTTTACATTGGTAACATTTTCCTCACTGATACAAAAGAAAATATGAAATTTCTGATAGGGTATTCAGAGGACACTGAGGTTGGGCATGGAGGAAACCATACAAAAAGAAGGGCTCTCAGTACTGAAGCAAAGAGGGGGAGAGAGAATAATTTATTTTCATACAGAAATGTCATTCATTCAAGAATAAAGAATTACAGCAATGCAACAGAGGAGCTAATGACTGTGCAAAAATGGTGACAGTCCTGCAAGCAGGGTCAGAGGATGGATTTTCTGAGAAGTTTGGGGTTTTTTTCAGTCTAGCAACAAAAAAATGCATTAGTATGGCCATCATGTATAGTCACGGGTTATCCATTGGTGCGATTTAAAGCAAGCCTGTTTTGGGAATTAATTCTGCAGTTTGAGAGGTTCAGGCGAGATGGCCCTTACAGTCTATGAATCTGTAAAGAAAGAAATGACCATCCAAACCAAGGAATTCACAGGGGGAGGGGATAAGATCTACCCAAGTCTGAAAATACTGCTGCAGATGTCACAACTCACATAACATTTGGAGAGTTTTACCCTAATGTAATCCATCTCTGCAAAAATGACACATCTGTTTCCACTTTCTGTTCCTTATATTATCTTTGTAACATCACTGTAGACTCCATCTGGAACTGTAAGTCTCTTTAACTTTTTTAAAGCGGCGTTCCTGATAAAATCTGGCATTGTAATGATTTGAAGGCAAGGATAAGCTTGGAAAATGGAACATTTTCTGTTTCCTGCCCATGTAACTATGGTCCTTGCCTCTCTGCAGGCACACATGGTAAAGATATATGCATGTATGAAGGCATTTACGCTACATGCATACTGTGAAGGAAAAAACAAACCAATTAGACTAAGACAATAGGCCCTTGCTTTATATTACTAACATGCATACTAATCCTAAAAAAAAAATTAAAATGTGCATTTGGAGAAGTATTGCAAATATGAATAAGTGTGATTTCTAACTTCACAGTGACAATATATTTTTTTTTCTGTTCCTTGTTTTTATTATTTATGTTTTAAAATCTCCCTTGGCTTTGTAGTGAATCCAGGCTGCTGAGGATTGGTCTTGCCTGCCTGCAGTTTAAAGGAATTTCACCACTGACTTCAGTAAGAGCCAGCTCTACTTTTACTTTTGCTTTGCAAGCTCTTTTAATTTCCTTTACTGTATGCATTAGCCCAGAGGTAATACTCACAATCCTGTTATAGAAAGATTCTTCTTAAATTTCAGCATTTAACTATTTCAGTGGAAGTGAGAATTAATATTTCTTTTTTCATGTTTCCATAATTAATACTGAGGGGAACTATTAAATTGTATCCTCAAGCTGTTTATATATGGATTTAATTGGGGAAAATATAATTGGAAATCTAAAAAGGTTCTTGGTTAATAATGAGTGATCTTTAGTGTGTCTTACTGCAGTAGGAAGAATGAATAGATGCTATTACTGGAAAATCTGTTTAGTTTCATAGTATTTTTCCCCTGGAGGTCCCAGTACAAAGTCTACTGAAGTTAATGGAGGCTTGGAGTGCAAGAATTCTTCCATTGCCTTTGGTTTAGCAATAACAGTGACTCATTAATCTTCAGTTGCTAGACTAGATTGGATATCTTTCCAGAGGAATATGAGCACTGATGTTTGTTTTGTTCAGTGAGAAGTAAGAAAAGAAAAGATTCTTTTTTGTTTATTTTTCAAATTCCTTTTAAAATCAATAAATCAGTTGAATCCCCTTGAAAATGAGAGGGAGATAATAGGGAGGGTTTTCTGGTAATTTACTAATCTTTCTGTGTCTTTTTTCTGGTTGACTAATCAGGCACTTGAGGCTTTTTCCTGGACAGGAATGGGAGGAATAAATGATATCAACCATGTGACAAAAGTTTGAACATGGAGTAAAAGAGGGCAACTCCAAGGAGGACTGAAGACCACTTCTTGTCCAGGGTCATAGCTTAGTTTAATCTAGTTGTTTTTATGGAAGAAGAGAAAGGAAATATTTTGCAGAGTCACGTGCTTATAATGGAACTATCTGTGGACTTCTCTTTCTTCTTTTGTTCCCTTGTGGTCCTGTTTCCTGCCTCAGGTTTGGGAAGGAAATTCACTGCAGCTCCAACACAATGACCTAGTCCTTCACAACACGAGGGAAAGGTCTGAGAACTTATTAAGAGCTGTGGCCTGCAAACATCCTTTCTTTCCTTATGAGAGCTGTCAAGACATAATTCATCCTTATGACTTCACTCCTGCTTTTTCCCAGTGACTTATCTGTGTGACGACAATATTCAATAGGCATTTAGTACAGTAAGTGCCAGCTAGAACCTTGAAGTCATGGCCATTCTTCAAATTTTCCATCACAGATAGAGGATTTGTGTGTTTCCTGTGCTCAAACTAAACAAATGCTTAGCCAATAATAATGCCATGAATCCACCCTTGTCTATCTAGGACTGGTATTTTCACTCTCTCCCTCCCACCATCCAAGATATCTATTTGTCTAATCTGGATAGCTATCAATCAGTCTAACCTGGATAAATAGATAACTAAGAAAATGAAATCACCATGGGAGGAGCTTTAAAATGTCCCAGTGAGCAGTCCATGATACAGTTTATGGGGCTATTTAACCCTTAAAAGTCTGTCTTTCAGGAAAGACTAAGACTAGAAGATCAAGTCCCAAATACTTTACAAAGACTAAAAGAAATCAAGTAGTCCTTCAAAGGGTGGGAAGATTTCTGTTGACTTTAGAGGGCACTGCATCATGCAGTCCTGGATGTGAGGTGATACTGATAAATAGTAACAATAATACTGAAGATTGCTCAAGTAAACAAGGCAATGAGGGTGTGTATGGGTACACATAACAGAAACTGGTATGTTAACAACTCCTCAGTAGTCAGGAAGGTTGTGTGATTCCCTGATAAGCTGCTGGGCATAAAAGTTTTTCTTCTCTTCTCTTCTCTTCTCTTCTCTTCTCTTCTCTTCTCTTCTCTTCTCTTCTCTTCTCTTCTCTTCTC
>WTSP01025601.1:21597-38644 GCA_025331215.1 Actenoides lindsayi | reverse complement strand
AATGGATTAAAACTAGAGATAGGTCGATTCAGGTTAGACATTAGGAAGAATTTCTTCACCGTGAGGGTGGTGAGACAGTGGAACAGGTTGCCCAGAGAGGTGGTGGAAACCCCATCCTTGGAAGTTTTTAAGACTAGGCTGGATGGGGCTCTGAGCAACCTGATGGGAGATGTCTCTGCCCATGGCAGGGGGGTTGGAACTAGATGATCTTTAAGGTCCCTTTCAACCCTGACAATTCTATGATTCTTCAACCCACCAGGTAACTGACACTGTTTCATTTTCAGCTCCTCACTATTCCCACTGCTGATATTAAATATGAAAATAAATCTGCATTTTTAAAATTCTCCTCATGACATGACATCTTTACTACCTGTGCCTGGTCTTGGGAGCAAGACTTCTTATTTATCCAGTTTATGGCTCCTTTCTACCTATCAAATGCAGCTGCAGATAGGTTAGTGTAGTAACTCACTTATTTTAACATGCTGCAGAATGGACTTAATATGCTTTATCAACAATATCAAGTGTAATATACAATTCAAATAAAATGCATTATTAATATAAAGTCATATAGCTATATGTAAAAATAAGTTAAAATCATACTGTTGTTAAATATTTTTCAGTTAAAAAAATTCCTGCATCTTATTTAAAATCTTATTTAACACTTGAATATGGAAAGATTTATTAAGCTTCTCCTTAGTACCCATCAGACTAGTTAGAAATTCAATGTTGGCTGTCATCTATGGATCGTGTTAACAAATTATTCTGACAGAAGAAAGGTTGGCTAATTTGTTTTCATAATCTTACATAATGAACTTTTTAATAGTTCTAACCATTCAGGTACTTAGTGTTGTTGTTTTTCTTTTTTATTACTTAATATTTCTAATATTTGTCCTAATGCAACCTCTTATTATAATAAATTTGTGCATGTATACACACACACACAAACACACAATGTTTTACTGTGATTTGTCCATGCTATGTGGAGGTCAAGAATAAAAGTGCTTCTGATTCAGTTGGTATAGGACAACTGTGTGTTTATGCATAAATATAAAAAATCATTTATTTTGGTTTATCTTAACTTCATTATTAGTTCAAGGCTACATGTTAACCCATCCATTTTTTTAGAAAAAATTCAAGAGAAGTCTTAAATAGAAATCATGTTGATGAAAAAAATTCACATTTGTTTGTAGGAAAAAGATATCAAAAAGCTCAAAGATATTTAGGAAAAGTCATATGACGTTAATCTTCTTGTGGGTGCTAATCTTGTGCCTTACATCTTGTACTCAATAGCTTGGTTGTTACCATGAAAAGGAAACTCTACATGGTCTGTGATACTCATTTTTCCTAAATCAAGGCTTTCCACATGTCCAAGACTTTAACTTTGGTGAAAAACAACAGACAAGTTGTTATACAGTAGTCTATGTTTTCAGAGAAGACAATAATATAAACCAAAGATCCCCTTAATCTGGACTCTCAGCCCGTATTGGATATGTATTTTCTTCCAGTTCTGTTCTGTGACAGTTCTGCAAGTTTTCTACAAGTGCAGAAATGAGTGGTTGGTTTCAAAAAGATGACTCAACACTCCCCAGGCATTTCTTCAGTTTTAAAGAAAAAATTGAGATGTTTTTTCTTTCCTCTGTAATAAAATTCTGAATGGTATTTCATTACTATTAGATGGTTCAGATTTTATTATTAGATGTCTGATTTTTATTGTGACAGAAAGCAGCAGTGGGTGTACATTCTTTGAATGTAAGCAGCATGACTTCTATAATGGGAATAAAGAATGCAAGTAAAAGGAAGCATACAGTTGGAACCAGCTCTTGCTCAAAGGCAGGATCTTGACTTCAAAAGATGTCACTGCCATGGTGTCATGCAAATATAATAGAATAATAATATAGCAATGGTTGAAAATTACTTTTCTGATATTTTCATCTATCTGTGAGATTTCCAAGACTTTCTCCATTCAAATGTAAGTTTCACTCCACTTTATTTATCAGGAAGCAGAACAAAATCTCAGCCTATTCTAGGTTATAGAAGAGGAAAAATATGATGAATTCCCACAAAACAGACATAACTCCCCAAAATTTTGGCTGCACATGAACACAATTTTATGTTTATCGAATTAATTTTTGTGGCATGAAAATACTCTTGAGTGATTATATGAGTGTAAATTGGGTGTAGGATACATTTGATCTAAGTTTAGATGTCTAAAAGTCTGGTCAAGTCTGAGCCAGTCATGTTAGAACATCTTTAGAGAACAGTAGAGAAAACCAGACTTTTAGGATAAATACACATCTCATATTTTAGACAGATATTTTAGGATAAGTATAATCACCTCCTGGATATGCCACTTCTGTTGACTGAAAAGAGAACTCAGGTTGACCTGAGTTTAGAGTCAGATGGTTAGTTTTAGATTATTTTGAAATTAACCTCACCAAAATTTTAAAGGTCTGACCTCAGCCCATCCAAACTAAATTATATATTTAATCTGTGCAGTAATTTTCTTTTTCTTCATATAGTATAGTGAATTATAGAAAATAATTTGGCTTTTGTTCTTCATGCATGGGTACTTCATTTAGCTATGTATTCACAAACACTTGAGAAGATTTTATCATCCAAATTTATTCCTCTGCTGCAAGCAGGTATCTCAAGATGTGAAAAGAATGAAATAAATTGTACTAAGTCACTGGGTACAGCCTAGATTTTGTAGGGCTGTTGCAGCAACACTTAATGAAAAGATGCTGTATTTGCCAAGAATCAATGGAAAATATATGGTCAGAAAACACATATGTATCTACAACTGAGTTGACATTGCAATTTGAACCTTAGTTTTATCTTCCAGGTTAAAAATGCCTGCCTTCAGAATATGGTCATCCTATACTGCCTTTATATCTTAGGAAGATAGATACCTCCCAAAAGAGGTAAATAATTTATTTCTTAAATGGACTGACTCTTTATTTGGGGGCATCTTTCTCACTAACGACAATGAAAAAAGACCTAGAAAAACTAAACTATTCATTTAGGCAGTTTAAAAAGGATGCTGTGTTTGAGTGAAATGAATGCAGGCTCCACTCCCCAGCTGCACTTTTGCCTAAGCTCAGGTTAAAGAGAAATCAGCTGTTTACACCACCTCTAGACCCTCTTTTCTAACTATCATTGTCAACAAAGACTTGTTACCATTTCACTGGCACTGCTGTGGCATCTACCTTGTCCCAACACTTATATCCCCTCTCCTTAGATACGCTGGACCTGTGCCTTGCTTTGTACATACTCAGGAACTCAATATGAGTTGGTGATATCTGTGTCTCTGCCACTCTTTTTCATTTCCTCCAAAGGACTGGAAGCTTTTGGAGAGGTAGAATCAGTCTCATGCATCCTTTGGCTCCATCTAAGTCTTCATTCAGCAGCCATGAGGAAGGTTGCAATAGGTGGGCCAGCAGAGATGAGTGTTGAGAGGCTGCTGCTGACAGAAGCACAGCTAGCTCTGACACTGCTAGCTCTTCCTTCCTCTTTCCTTTATCTCCAGATAAGATTGGTTAAATAGTATGCCCTGATTCCTAGCAAAAAGATTCAATTTGTTCTCCCTATTTCCTTCCATTCCTGGTCTATTAAGGACAGCTGACTGTTGTTGTCGATTGCTTCTGTTTATTTTGCTTAGTAAAAAAAGGTGTTCTTAATCTGATGTTGAAAAGTTAATGTACATTTTTATTCTGTCACTCATTTTTCTTTGGAAACAGAACAACACAGCATCTTTTGGCTTAATTTCTAGCAGAATATTTTATTTTTGTTGTTGAAAATAATAAAAAAAAAGATCCCCTTTTTTCTGCCAAATGATTGCAATGAAAATTATTCATGAGGAAAGAACTATGAAAGATGACTAAAAAGGAAAGCAATTGAAGTGCTTACTTTTACTGGATTTTTAAAAATAATTTCAATTTTCTTGTCAAACTTCCTCCTTTCCCCTTCTTGTACCAAAAAAAATATAATTCTTTCTTCTTCTGGCAGTACCAGTATGAAAGTTACAAATGTCAGTCACTGAATGTATAAAATGTTTAAAGAAAAGATAACTTCTCCTCTTGTAAGTGTTGAGTAAGCATCCTTCACAAGGAACAGTTTGTAAGTGGTGTTTTCTCATTTTTGATATATTCAACTTCAAATCTAACAATGACTATAATATTAATTTTGGAATTTACAGCTAAATTTCTGAAAATTCCAATTTTAAGTCACAAAAAGCATACAGTCAGTTCCTCATAGAAATGGTAGGATATAGTTTACTCAAGTGATACGTCTATTTTGGTGATTTCTGATCAAATGAGACATACATATAAACTAGGAGTATTTTATTTTGTGTGTGTCAGCTTGACAGGAAGATGTGAGAGTGGGACTTTTGTTACAATATATTATGAGATGTTTTGCCTATATCAAGTATAATGAGAAACTGATGCAGAGAGCAGAAGTAAAGCACTGATGAGCTTTTAATGTAATTTTCAATGAAGATTATCAATTGCAAGATTCAAATTCAGGTTATGTTTTATGCAGAAATCAGTTTTTGTTATCTTTTTAATAGATAAAGCAGTCAGTAAAACTAAAGTACTGGAGAAAAGAGTAACTTTGTTAAGCAATTTTGCAAGATAAAAGAATAATTAATTTGTGTATTTTTTGTGGATCCAGTTTTGGACTAATGAAAGTTTGCTTGAAGCACATTGCTATCATTATTCCAAGATGTTAAGGACAGAGAGAGAGAGAGAAAGAAAGGGCTAATATGGATATGTCTATATTTCTTCAGAGCTCAGCAGTATAATTGGAACATTGCCAAGGTACAGCATTTTGTGAGCATTTCTATTACAACTGAAATATAATCCAATTAAAAAACCATTTCTTTTCCATGAATGTTAGGAGATGAACAAGCAGTCACATAACCATAGTTAGATCCTTTGGAACAGGGAACAAACACTCTCATACTACACTAGTAAAATTCGCATTTAATGGAGAATTTTAGAAATTTTCTGTTGTTTTACTGCATAGGAATAGGGGGAAAGGCTTTGATAAAGTCTCTTTGGTCAGGAAATCTCCTTTGTAAATGGCTAAGTAAAAAAGTCAGAGAAATTCTAAAGAATTTTAGAGGCTTTAGATTCATAACGCAGTTCAATTAAGTAGACTAAATGAGTCTGGAAGTATCCTGAGAGCAGGTCTGCCCTTCATTCCTCTTATTTTTATTTTTTTTTGTGTAGCAAGATGTCAATATTACATTTCCCTTTATGCACACTGTCTGATATTAGCATTCAGTCATAATTCTGTCCCATCCTCCTGACACACACTCTTTAAGTATTCATAAACATTGATAAGATCCCTCCTCAGTCTTCTCTTCACCAGACTAAAAAGACCTGACTCCTTCAGCCTTTCCTCATAAGAGAGATGTTCTAGTCTCCTAATCATCTTTGTATCCCTTTGCTGTACCCTTTCCAGTAGTTTCCTGGCCTTCTTGAACTGGGGAGGCTAGAACTGGACACAGTACTCCAGATGTAGCCTCACCAGGGCAGAGAAGAGGGAAAGGATAACCTCCCATGACCTGCTTGCCACACTCTTCTTGATGCACCCCATGATGTCTTTGGCCTTCTTGGCCACAAGGGCACATTGCTGGCTCATGGTCATCCTGTTGTCAACAGAACTGCTTTCCAAGAGGTCAGCCACTAACCTGTACTGATACATGTTGTTATTCCGCCCTGAGTGCAGAACCCCACACCTGCCTTGTTGAATTTCATAAAGTTTCTCTCAACCCAACTCTGCCTTTTACCACACTATTGTTAATTTTATACATGACCTATGCAATTAGGGAAGTTTTCAGAACTTGGCTGAGCCTGTTTCTTCTACTTCAGACAGTCCACAGGATGTAGATTAAGTCATTAGAATTTGTTGAGGGAATTGAGAGCTTTGCTCTTGACTCTGAGAGGTGGTAGAACTTGTTTGGCTTGTTCATTGACAATTTATACTACAAAGTATACTGCAGTAGGTACACACATTAATGTAATATATTTCTACAGTAAGAATATATTGCTAAAATAGATTACAGACTAGTCTATGTCTTTCTAATAGGCAAAAAGGGTGAAAAGCAGGCAGTGAGTATATTATTTTATTGCTGCATTTGGGGCTGATTGCAAGTAAGGGGAAGAATGGTCCTTCTCTGAGAGGAACTAAGTACAGATTGGGTAATAGGTAGAGAGCACTCTTAAAATGTATCAAAATGCTTTATGAAAGTATAGTAGATGTCCAAAACCAAATATTAATTTCTGAAAGTGTAATACATAGGTCTTAATGCTGACCCACAAAAGTGTATAATGATTGTTTTTCAAGCCAACACCTCTTTCAGTATGGAAAGACTCTGAATGCCCATAGACCAACAAATCACACCTTTTCATACTTGAACTGAGGCAGCTTTGAAGGAAAATTACTTTACTGTTAGGTCAAAAAAGTTTCCTGTGGTATTCACAAGTACTGAGGAACCTGTAATGTTACGTTCAGATGTGATAACAGTGGACAATAGTCTGTTTGTGTAGTTCTGTATGCCACTCATATTTTGGACATAAAACATAAGAACATGAATTTATGCCTGTAACAGAGGTAGAACTGGTATTTGTGTAAGTAGAGTTTTCAGCTGTTGTCATTAAAAAAGCTGTTTAAGGTTTAAGTGAGATAAGTGCCAACACATTCTTTCATGACAACCATCAAGTCACAAGATAGTGTCTTTAAAAAGTGGTGACTCAAGTCCCACACTTTCTCATAGCAGATAAGAAAACTGTCACTTCTTAATGTAGGTGGGATTCCAAGTGAAGAGGTTCAGTTTCTTGTTTGCTTTCTGTTTTCCATAGCTCTTGTGTGATTTCCTAATGCACCAAACCAAGGAAACAATTCTGCACTCAAAAAGTTACAATGCACATAGCTCCAGTACTCTTAAGATTTAGAAACAGTGTATGATAGGCAGGAAAAAAACACGTCGAAATTAATCCAATGTCAGGTCATTGAAAATTCTAACTGCAAAGATTAACTTTTATTTTTTACTTTTTCAGTCTGCAATGATTTACAAAGCTTCAAATGCCCCCAAATTTACTAAGCCTGGCCATTTAAAGAATCTAAATAAGCTTGCATGGTTTTAAGGCTTCTGACTTTGAATATTAGCTTTGAAGTCATGCCAAAAACTGACTGCAGCAGAGCTGCTTTAGAACTAAATTTCTGACACTGGAATTAGTGTTGGGTGTGTGACATGCCTAACGATAATCTTGACCGTGCTTGCTGTAGACAGCCATCACACATGGTGCCTCTGAGTCAATAATTCTCCTAAGATAAGATGTGGAGCATCTTGGCTTTTTTATTATTACAGACTGGTGTTTTGGACACTGTCCATTCTGCAAAGACAGCTTGCCTAATGACACGTGGCATTTTTCCACAGGACAGAAAGATTGCCTGCACATTCCTTTAGTTAGTTCCTGGTGAAAATGTACAGCAGCAGCTTAAGAAAAGCATTAAAAATTTAAATGCCTCACATATATGCTACAATCATGATTGTATTCTCAAGATTCTTACACTTCTGAATTTGTTATAGCATCAGTGTTTTAATTACATAAAAGCTTAATATTTATATCAATACAAACATGGTCACTGTGTAAAAGAAGTAAGCTAGCATGCTACTTATCTAACAGCACACACGTGCCATGCTATTCTTTTTTTGTTCTCTGTGCTGCAGTGAAGAGTGCATGCTTCTCTTACAGAAGGCTTTTGAAGTAACATAGTAAGTCAGATGTAAAAAGCAAATTATACACAACTAGAGTTTTTTTCTAAAACACAGGCACATATGTCACCGTCTTCCTAACAAAATACTCCTATCCTGTGCTCAGAAAGGTAAACAGTATTTTCATTGAATTTAGTGAAGCAGAATCAAGCTCTAAGTTCCCAGAAAAGAAATATCTTTCACTCAAACATTATTCACTATGAAGGAACAGATAATTCATTTGAAATATTGAACTCTTAAAATGCATTCCTCTTCCTGGCTAGATGATTTCATTTAACTTTTATGACATGATTAGTCATCCTATCATGATGCAGCACAATGTAACTGAGCACACCAGGCATTTCAGATAAGGGTTGCTTTGCAGATACAGATGTTGGCAATGGTTTCAAAGTGCATTCTGTCTTGAACGTAGGAAATTAGACAAACAAGGCAAATATCAAAAAGTGGTGTATGTATTCTAAGCATTCTGGACCCTACATATGAACTTTACTACATCTCAAATGATATTCCAGTCCTACCTTTAGAAAGAATAGGGAGGAAAAAAACACACAATGTAAACCTGTCACCTAAACTCATGTTTTGAAGACCTTTGGCAAATAATAATTTTAAGTTTCTATATTTCTAGGAAAATTGTTTGTTGGGCTTTATTTACCACTAGTTTACGTCTTGTGAAGTTATTTACAAAGAATGAAAAACATGGCACATGAAATAAGCAACTTGAGTAAAAAAATAATAATTATCTAGAAATCTATATTTTAAACCACAAAAAGCACTACCAAAAATAGCAAATCAACATATAAACATCTATTTAAGGTGAGAAAACGAAACGTAAGTAAATAAGAAATTACTTCACACTCAGAGGCCAGTTTAAATTCTCTTCCTTTTACAGTAACCTAACAACCACTGGCTAAATTTTATTTTGATATTCTGAAGCAAACCCAGAAGCTCTGTGTTACTTCATCTTGGAATTTTTGATGTGTGAAAAATGTGGTGACAATTCTTAAGATTCTCCTTGAACAATAACTGTCACATTTTTGTATCATTTATTGAATGTATTTAGAATTATTAATTTATATATATATAGCTGTCAACTCAGAAATATTTTATTTTTATTTTGTTTCATTGGTCTAAAATTTGCTAGTAGAAGATGTTACATAATTTACTTAAAACATTAAAATTTTCATTACTCACAATGTATGCATTGATTTTGATAGATTAAATATACACATTAGGAGTTTTGTCTAGCTCAGAAAACCGAAAACAAACCAGAAAATATAGGAAAGTAAATATTTTTGTGTAGGATACTGCACATCTCAAATCTATTCTCCATTTTGCTAAAGCAATTTAATTTGTATCATGGGTTACATCAATATTTTTCAGTGAGCGCATGTTTCTAAGTGTAAAATAGTCTCCAAACAAAAGCATGTTTTCAATAATTTCCTGAAAAGAACATAACAGACAGAAATATACTGATTGTGTAATGCATATACTTTGTCTGTTTGTAAAATAAGCCTATACTTAAAGTTTTAAATTAAAATATAGTCAGCTATACTACTTGTTCTGGTTTTAGTTCATGGTGTATTGCATCTACATATTTGTGTTGTAATTAAAAAATATTTTATTTGCAGTAGTCGGTTTAAGTAAGAAAGAAAGCAGAATTATATTTACTGTAATTTTTTTTCTACAATTATAAATCTTATCCTTTATGTTTATATTGTAACAAACATTCTAAGGATTATTTTGGTTTCATTTTAATTTGTTTAGTATTATTAATTTACATAGCTTTCTACCTGCATGAATAAGTGTTGGTTGGTGGAGTCATAGTGGAGTTGTAGCTACCATGACAGCCAAAAGATACAGGCAGGACAAATTACAAAGGGTGTATTGAGCCTGACTGAGCTGGAGTTAATTTTCCCCATAGCAGCCCTCCCAGTGCTGTGTTTCATATTGGAGCTAGGAAGGTGCTGATAGCACATCCATGTTGTGGCTAATGCTGAGCAGGGCTTGCACAGCACCAAGACTGGTTTTCATCATTCCCCCTGCAGTGGAAAGGGGTGGACAAGATTCTGGTAGGGGACACAACTGGGACAGCTGTCTCAAACTGAGCAAAGGGATATTCCATACCATACGATGTCAGCACAACAATAAAAGCTAGGAAAAGGAGGAGGAGGAGGGGACATCTACTTATCCTCCAGAGCAACTGCTATGTGTTTGAAGCCCTGCTTACTGGAAAAGAGGACAGATATCACATGCTGATGGAAAGTAGAGAATAAATCTTGTTTTCTTTTGCTTCTGTGCATGGCATTGCTTTGCTTTTCATTAAGCTGCCTTTGTCTTAACCCATGAGTTTCATCTTATTTTCTTCCCCCTAGTCCAACTGAGAGGAGGAAGGAGGGGAAGCGATAGAGTGGCTTGGTAGACACCTGGCATCCAGCTAAGGTCAAGCCACCACAAGGGAGAGAGACTGTCTCTTAAGCTATGTGTTAAAAATACATTTTGAATTCGTATGTCACTGATGGAGTTATGGAAAGTAAGTATAATTCCAGAAAGATGTGAATTGTTTCTAGGTAGTCACTTAAGCAAATGAAGTCTCCTTCTCTCTCATTCAGCTGTAAATAGTTTTCCTTTAACTATTAAATTGTGGTACAGAGAGAGGATTCGACTTAAAAAAAATACATGTAAAGAAAGTAATTCTGACAGATTTTTGCTAATATAGAATTTAAAAGTAAAGATGATCTGTCTTTTACTGCTAATTCAGTGGAAATATAACACTGTTAGTCTCAAAACAATTACTTGTGGGATGAAAATCCTGTCTCTGCTGAAGTCATAACTCCCACTGACTTCACTGCAATCAAGAGATTACCACTGATTTATATCAGTGTGAGATGAAACTCAGACTTCAGGATATTGTCTGAAATTTGACAAACCAAAACCGAACAGATTCACTCAGGCCTAGATACAAACAGATCTGTTCATTCTTCTGAGTCTTACATGGAAATGCCACATGTCAGCCACTTCGTATGCTGCCATTTAGAAAGTCTGGCAATTCAAAAATTGGCCTTCAGAGTGAAACAAGTACATTGAGAATGCAGCCAGCTTCTTTCTTCATGAGAGTAATATAATGAATTCATGTAATCTTTCTACATGCCATAAAGAGTCAAATTAGAAGTTGCCATAGAAAAGAAATCTGCATTCAGCATTTTGCTTCAGAGCTTGACATACTTGGACTTCTTGGGGCCATAATTTTGCATTTTAGGAAAAAACCCCACCCCAAACTAAAATAAAAAAACAATGCTGCAATTTATTCATCTGGGATTATTATTTGGGTTATAGGAAATCTCTTTACTTGTGTTCATATTAGGATGGTGCCCTGTTTTCTATATGTTATAGCAATATAAATAAATATGATTTATCTTAGAAAAGAACTTTAGGCATTTTTGAAAGGGAGTAAATGTACAGTATATGTATGTGTAAATAAAGCCTCTCTATCTTGTCTGAGAATATAATACTTTGTTTTATCAGTCTATAGTCTAGTATTCTTTGGAATGAAATTATAGTATAAATGCTAAGAATTTACTTGGCACTATGTCATAAATAAGCCATATATATATAAAAGCATGAATCTTAAAAACAAAATAAACACAAAAAGTCCTCCAAATTACTTTATGATTTTTGGGCTTGACTTTTTTTTTTAATGCCTAAGATTGGTAACACAATGATAGAAGCAAAATAGAGAATAAACCCAACACTTTTTCCCTTTTAAACCTCCACCTCGATCTCTTGCCTCTTAATGCTTTCTACAGGCTTTGAAATGGCTGAAAGTAAATCAGACATCAAGCACTAACCTTTACCTTCCCAGAGATACAGACCTGTGAAAAAAATCAGTTTTGTTTGGGACCCAAGAGCCAAGCATGCTAGAAATTACTCCTATCCCTGTATTATTGGTAAAAGCCATGGATATGGAGACAGACAAAAGATTTCTATCAAAGCCAACAAAAAGTAACTAATCTGCTTTCAAGTTTTGAACTAAATCCCCCTGAGATGTTGTAGCTCTAGAAAGTGTTGTTTGGGGATTATTTTTTTTTTTTAAGTATGTTTAAAACTAGGAAAAAAGTATATATCATAGACTGTGAAGTGTAGAGCACTTTTCAGTTCTCTTTTAAAGTGCTTGTTTAATTGATTTTTGTTGTTGTTGTTGTTGCAAATGGAGATTTCTCTCTTGACAACAGCTGCTGTGTTTTTTGTAGAGTCTGGTAAGCATCAGTGCTCCAAATGAGCCTGAGTCTCAGGAGGAGGAAGCATGGAATCAGAAAGAGCATTGTGCCTCTTTTGTCACTATTCTGTTAGCAGCCTTGAATTAATGTATGCTTGCCTCTTAGGCAAAAAAAAAGCTCGACAACTTGTCCTTGTTTGAAACAATAATACACCACTGGCTCAATTTTGTAAAAACCAGTCTGCTCAGCTGTGGAAACAGACATGGTTGTGTGATATATACAATGAGTTATCACCATACACCCAGTAGCTGGATGATGGGATTTTAAATGTCAGGAAATAAATGCAAATATCAATAGTTTGGCAATAGGAAGATTTCTGTTTAATGTGAACCTGATTTTCTGAGAGTCTTTTTGTGAGCTTCTCCCTAAAACCTAGTTGTTGAAGATTAATTTTAAATTGAAAAATGACTTTAGGTTTGAGTTTGCCTGTGTGTGGTGAATTTCATTGGAAAAGAATCAGAAAACTGTGTCTTGTTATGGGTACACTGATAGGGATATTTGAGGCATGATTTCACAATTTAATTTGTAAGAGTAATAGAAAATCTGGATTTTCAAAGTATTTTCAATTTGTAATATATTTAAGGATATATTTTATAAAACTTTCTTTTTGAACTCTTGTCCTGTTTTCCCTGTTTTGTTTGATTTCCACCCTTCAACCTTCACAGATACATGCATTCTTATTCATTCAGTCTTAAAATAAACAAAGTATTCATTTTTATAATTAAATTGAGCTTATCCCAGTGTTTTTGCTGCAATCTAACTGCTTATTTGCAGTATCATCTCCTGATGCCTTACATTAAGGCAGTGTGTCTGTGAAAAAAAAAATTATCTGTTTTTTAAATAAAAATATACATGTAGGTAATACCCCATTTTTTTTGTGTTCAATCTAAGAAAAATTAGAGTAATCATGAAAGCTTGTAGGGGTTTATGATGTCAGTAGTAGGGAAGGGAGTAGAAAAAGTGTAATAAGGATATTTATGAATGAGTATTTAGCATGATTTTAAAGAATATAGAAGTGGGAGTAGTTTGAGTGCAATATAGTCATGAAGTGAAGTGAAGTGAAGCGAAGTGAAGTGAAGTGAAGTGAAGTGAATGCCAATGCAAAGCTTTAGTATGGAAAGGAATTCCCCTGTGGAAAGATACTTGCTTCTGCTTCTATTTCCATTACGATCAATAGGAAAATTTGAAAATATCAGTCACCTTCATTGGAAATAGAAAAAGGCCTGTGAACACCTTTTCATACACTTTGGAATGAAAAAAACGACATTGCTAAGACTTCCATTTACTGAACGAGTTATTTTTTTTGTCTTAGTGCTTCTTTTTTTGTGGGAGTGACAGTATAGAAATTCTCACTCTGTGTACATATATATATGCGAATAAATGCATTCAGATATACACATACCAGAGAGCAGTACAAGCCAACAGTGCTGAAACTGAGTACAACCCAGACATTCCTACATTAATTGTTTATTCTGAGTTTGAAGCAAATCTACTGTAATATTCCCTTCAGCCATAAACATCCTTACTCCATTGTAATATAGAGCAGTGAAGGTCAGTGTTGATAGATTCGTAGTGTGTTTTGAAAAAAGATTAATGCTTAGAAATAAAGTCCGTATGAAAGATTTCCTTTCAAACAACATCTTAGGTTCACTGCTTCAGTGTAAAACATGAGCTTGTATCATAAAGGTCACAGTTAACGCTGTACTTGGCTGCCAAGTCCCTGGCTTAATAAAAGGTGAATTAGATCCCATATTTTCCCTCGTTACAGAAATTTAAGACTAGCCACCACTGAAGGAAGAATTTCTTTTCACCTGTTACTTAAACACTGACAAGATTTAGACTCCTGGAGGGTTCCTTCACATTGGCCACTCAATTGATATGGAATTGTTTTATTTTATCTGTCAAATTTACTAAAAAGTGTGATGTGGCTAGAGTTCAACATGGACTAAGTGTTTGACTCCAAGTTAACAGGGAGCAACTCTCCCCATTTGGAACAAAAAGGAGGGGATCTTCTCAAACAAAGCTTTCTGGTTTAAGATCTTTCTTCTGTTCTGTAAAGGACTGAAGTCCAAATCCACCTGCTGACAGGCTGGGGTTGAGTCCCAGTGTGAGTGTCTTCTTACCTAATTAGATATTTGATGTGAGAAATTCAAATCTGAACTGATCTATCTAGCTTCCCTTTCTAGTTAGTGGTAACAGTGTGAATGCTTCTACTGATTATTGCAGACAACTATCAGCTATTCTAGGAGGTATCTCTGGACATGTCTATTTCTCTATAGATTATAAAGTCCGCCTAGGGTGACTAATTCAGTCTTATAAATGAAGCTTTTAGTTGCCTGATTTAGGATATATGAATCCCTCTCCAAGTCTCTAACCTTAAGGATAAAGTACCTTAATAGAGTGAGTCTTGGTTAAAGCTGTTTAACTTTAAATAAAAAAATTTGCAATATTCACCAGGGGAGAAAAAAAAGGCAAAAGAAAGATTTCCTTACCAACTGATTAAGTCATAGAAAACTGGAGTGTCAGTCCAGTACACGTTCTAATGAATATGTATATCAGGAAGAATAACACAAGCAGGAGACAGTGACAAAGGCTCACTTCACAGTATATGAGCCCAGCATGCCTAAGGCTGTAAGTGCCCACAAATCAAATCCAGTAAAGAAAGGATGATGTTTCAACCACTAAACTTAGTCATAATGGGTACTTTTTCTCCTCATTATGCATAGATAGACTAGGCCCTAGAGGTGTGAGCAGTAGAAAAATCCTTAATTTTTTCTAGCCCTGCTGATGTTGAGTCAGACATCAGCTATCACTGCCCTGTCAAGAATTTAATGGTTTTGCCAGTGTTCAGGGCAGAAATTAAAGTGCTTATCATTGAGAGATTTGTGCTACTAGGAGATTTAGGAGCTATGGGGATTATGTTATGTCTTTGAAAATCTATCACTGAATGACAAATTTGTGGTAAAACAAATGGACACCAAGAGTTCCAAGGACCACCTAGAATTGTGGCATTTCAGCAAAAGGCTATTTTAGAGGAACTGCAACCATAGATTTAGACCAATGAGAATGACATCACTAATTTATTTTCCTTTAGTCTTTCGTGTTTCATATGCACAACTTCCCCAATGGGTGAAAGTGCTGTGTAAATTTTTAAGACAAACCTAAAAAATTATTTCTTACAGTCACTGAGTGAACATTTTGTTCTCCAGCTTTTATACTGCCATCAGTGCTGTGGCGTCTAAGGATTGTGTTGCCTGACTGTTTCCCAAGCATCAAGGAGCTAGTCAGAGCTTTTGAAACAAACATGCTCTGTAGTTGATGGAAAGAGAGGGTCTCTTGCAAAGAGTGATTCACCTAGCTAGCAAAATACTACAAGTCCAGGCAGGTGCCAAACAGGGGGATAAATCACCCTCTGGAGAAGCTTATCTATTCCCACTAGACTACAAAGGCAGACTAGGTGATGAGATGAGCTTATGTGTCTAGGCCTTCCTGTGGCTTAAGGGTAGGCAAGACAAAACCCACACGACTTGTCCAGCACCAACACAGCCTCTCTGCAAAGACAGGTCTCCACATTACCTTCGTTTTTTGTTGATGATTTTTGGGAGCATGTTTTGGTTTGTTTTGGAAGAAAGATGTAGAATGGTATTACAGTAGTTGTTGGGGGTTTTATCCTAAAAAATGTAAGTAAATAACTGGTTTGATAACATTTTGTACCCTCCATTGACTATATTTTATGCACAAAAATAATCTTAATTTCCTGGCAGTAGATAAATGCTTAACCGTATCTTCTAATATTAGGTTTACTAACCTCATCTTTCACCATGTATTTCCTCTGTTTCATAGGGTCTATATCTAGACTACATACACATTTCTATAAAGTTGAAAAGTAGATAATGTACTGAGAAAATCACCTTCCTAGAGAAATAATAAAAAATCCAAGAGGCAGATACTATGCTAACAAATTTGTAATAAAAATGGATTAATGTACACATACAGACTTTGTGTGTGTATGTCCACAATAACAAGATGTGTAAAAAAAAAAAAAAAAAAATACGGCTAAATGGCTTTGCACTTACTGTTGCAGAAAACAGAAATTATACACTTTGTAACCATCTGTAATGTCAGTATCAGCAGCTGCTCTAAATTTTCTCTATAGTACTACTGTACACATTATTTGCTTTGGAAATTATTTGCTTTTGAAATTACTGACAGTCTCTAGAATTACATCTTGACTGTTTCATATGTTTTTTTTAAAATGTACTCCAAAAAATTGCAAAGCAATAGCTAGTTAGCTGGAATGACTCTACATTTCCACACCTACAGCATTTTTTAGTAGTCATTTCCTTTTTGTCATCTTCTACTGATGTTTATTTAACATATTAAGTATATGAGAGTGGTGTTTCAGTATGTGTATATGTGTAAATTTACATGCTGGCATATGCTGACCCAGTTCACTTTCCAGATATTTGTTGGAACTGGTTGTTTATCACTTCTGTTAGTCTGATTTCACATCATTTAGATATTTTATCCTCTTAGGATAATTTCCTAACTATGGAAAAGAGAGCATTGAAAAGAATAAAAATACCGAAGAGAGAAGATGTAAAACCTGTCTAGATAATAATTCTTCAGGGAAAGTTGAGGAGGAAGGAAGAATTAATTACATTGTAAATGTAATTCCAGTGATTTCAATTCTAAACTTCCTCAAAGTTGAAAAAGACAGAATTTTTAGGTTTCTTTTAGGTATCAGTCATATTGTCTCAAATGTCATCTTGGGGATGGGTCAGACTAGTATGGAAGTTAGAAATGGATTCTGCCCTGTCTCCTGGGTGTCATGAGTGAGTAAATCAAGCTTGTATTAAAGAAATTGTCTAAACACTTTTAACTGCAATGGTACATTACTCACATAGTGTAAATCTCTTTTCTTTCTTTCTTTCTTTCTTTCTTTCTTTCTTTCTTTCTTTCTTTCTTTCTTTCTTTCTTTCTTTCTTTC
>WTSP01025601.1:0-11705 GCA_025331215.1 Actenoides lindsayi | reverse complement strand
CTGTGTTCTGGGTGATGGACAGTTTTTGTTGTCGCGGTTTGTGGGTTCTGGGGTTGTTGGTGGGGCGGGGGGGGGGGGGGGGGGGGGGGGGGGGGAGGTGGTTTATTCGTTTTGCTGGTGGATTACTGAGGTTGGGATGAGATCACTTTCAACGATGATTTCCTCTAATATTACAGTGGTGGTCTGTGAGATCCACCTGAATAACACAGTATGGTACAACAGGTTGATAGCATCTGGAGAACAGTTAGAAGGAAAAAGTGACATGTCCCATAAATATTATGTAGCTCCACCAACAGCTGCCTACCCCTTCCCATGTACAATATGAAGATAAATGGAGTAGACATGTTACTGTCATTGTGTTGAGATGTACAGTTCGGTTTGACTATTCTGTCCTGCTCTAAATAGTAAAGAAACCATAAACCACACTTTACATTTAAACCGCCCTTTGGGCTTCTTCCATCTCAGTAGGAGTACAAGTCAGAACTGCAAATTCATCCTATCCTTTTCCTGCTTCTGAGGTCTTTTTGAATGACCCTTGTCAAGCAGGAGGTTTAAAACTTCAAGAGATTGGTTTAACATATGAGTAGTGGAGGGCAGGGTGTAAGACAGGAATTTTGATAATCTGTCAAGTAGAGGTTAATGATACTGTTTTGTGATAAGTATGTACCCCTGGAAAAATTATTTGTCCTGCCATGTTGTTCCCAGGTCAGCTCAGTTCATTGCATAGGTACCATTGAAACTCTTCAAATTGGTTCAAAACTTATGTAACACTGTATCCATTTTTGCCCATGCAGAGGGAACAAGATACTTAGAAGAGTTATAATTCAGTTTACTATCAAATTCATCAGAAAAGTTTGCAAAGAAATCTATTGCTCTGCTTTAATTAGGATTAACCAGTCAGAAGTCATCCTCTAGCCTGGTTAATACCACTTGTACCACCTGAAAAATAAATGGATTGTAAGATTAAGTCTAGTTTCTGAATATGTTAAAAAACATATGAGACCTGTAGATGATGTTACAGTGTAGTTAAACATGTATTACAAAAGAGAAGCCTCAAACACTGATTTATTTATTTTTTTTTTAATAGAGCTTAGCTCCATTTTTCTTTAACAATCCAATTAAATTTGTAAATATCCAAGCAGATTTTACTTTCTCATATCCCTTGTACACAGCATATACACAGGATACCTCATGCATCCAGTGTGGTTTGATCAAAGAAAATCAGTGTCACTTCCTCATGGTGATTCTCTTTTTTTTTTTTTTTTTTTTTTTAACCAGGTCAACATTCACACCAGTTTAGAACCATACCCAGTACCAAAAATAAATGGATATATGGAGACAAATTAATGTGATCCTGGATATATTACCTGCCTTTGTAGTGCCTGCTGCTTTGGACATTGTTAATGGGATAGCAAAAAGCCCTTTTAATCTCCTCAATAAATCTGCAATTTACCACAGTTGCCGTGGTTGTCATTCATTTTAACATTTTACTTGGGGCTGTCTAAAGCTTAGAATGAACTTGAGTGTAGAAGAAAACATTTAAGAAACAAGTAATTTCCTGAAAAATTAAATTAAATTAATTTTTTTTTCCTAGTGAGCAGTATCTGTCTATGATGACTGAAATGAATAAAAAATGGTACTTTTCCCTTGGAAATTCACTGTGAGTTTTAAGCTCAAGTTTCTGATGGTACTTATTCAGCTATCATTCTGAATCACACTGAAACTAAAGGAAGGGTCTTTGTGTTTATTTTTTGTATCTGATACAATACCCCTATTCAGTCTATTGAAGCTCATTTCACATCTTACCTTTGTGTTTAACAATAACATGTTTTCCATTGAAGTTTTTATTGTGGTTGATATTTCTGTGTTCTTGATTCATGATGAAGAAAACCTTATTTTCATCCACATACATTTCAATTTAAGGTAAGATACAAATTCTCTTTGCCAACATTGACTTTCTTTAATGTTGTGCATGAATTTTAATTTTAAAATAATATTTTAAAAATAATTAAAACAATAAAACCCCCAGAAGTATTTCAAAAGAATTATACAAGTGAAAATGAAAGCTTAGCAAACTGCATAACTGCTCTGAAATAAAACAGTCTAGACTTCACCTTTCATTGCATGTCATAGAAACCACAGGAAAAATGGCTTTCTCTTCAGGGCTGAGTAAAAACATGTTACAACATTCCATAATTGTTTTGCTCACTTATTTATTATTGTTGTCCTTACTTGTATCATTATATTATCATATACTTCCATTTGTTGTTTTAAAAGGTATTTTCCAGTTTTCATGTATTAAAACTTTTTTTTTTTTTTTTTTTTTAAATCGGTTCATATGCATATGAAATTATTTGAAGCAGTCTTAACTGATCCACTAATTGGAAGATATCTATAAAATGTCAATAATTTGATCAATCAAACGTTGTGGTTTGGTTTTTTTTTAAATATGGTGAACTTGACAGTGTAGAGATTTTCCCCATACTTGAGCACCTTCAATGTCAATGTCCTAGTGTATAAAACAAACATCATATTGCTGGAAAACATAGAATACTTTTAACCTGTGGGATTATTATCACTTTGGAGATGTGACACAACATTTCATTTGAACACTGATAAAGTGAAATATTTTTCATAGTTCTGAAATTGTTTTGGTAGATGAGGATAAAACAATTGAAAACTTTTGTTACACAACTTTTAAAGCCAAATGAGAATTTGTCTATAATGTACTTTACTGCATTATGCAATGTATGAGGCAAGCAATTAACTTCAAGCAAATATTAATTTTCTTTTCCCATTAATTCTGTAGTCACAGAGATGTTCTCCAGAATTAGTTTAGGGGCACTGGTTGCAAATGATGATATATTGTCAAAGTTTAAACCATTTGTTTGTAGTATAATTCTCCATTCTTCAAATATTCCTAATTCAGTTTCATTGATATTCTGAAGATAATCAAGCCAACACTGGACTATTCTCCTTTCAAGTGCACATCATAGAACAATGATCACAAATATTTTTGTCTTTCTGCTAGATGTAGGGAAGAACATACTGTTTTCAGCAAAGAATTAAGTTCTTTATTTTCAAATCAGAAAAAAAATTATATATTGTTTTCAATACATGGAGATACTGGCTTATCAAGATTTATCTTGTGGATTAATCTTGGAAAATGACAGCACTTGACTTTTTTTAATGAACTAAACTGTATGAAATATTATAGATCAATTCTGTTGCTTCTGCATATTTTTTTATTTCTAATTAGTAATGGGAAACAAAAATTAAAGTATTTTCTTCCTAGATGATGTGGTAGAACTATTGTTATATGGTACTGGTTAAGCCATTTGCTTGTCTTATTACTTATTAACACAGTAATCACCACATTTTGCAATAAAACATACAAACAGCACACATGAAAATAATTTTAATAATTATAGGTCCTAATGTTGGTTTGGTTTTTTTTCTAAAGTAGGAGGTTTGTTTTGGCTTGTTCTGTTTAGTTCTTTCTTGCATAGTGCTTCAATGTATATATAAAATAATCTGAAATTATTTTAGAAAACACAAGTCAGGGAGACAATTCTGTATCTATTATTTCATTCTAAGTATGCAGTTTTAGCACACTATAAAAGGTGGTGCTAGGTTTTTTGATTGTTATTTGAGGAGTATGTAATATTGTTAAAGACTCAGTGTTTATATTACAGTCTATATTATACATAGGGCTTGGATTGTCAGTGCAAATGTGTCACAGAAACATCCTATTGTTCAGATCAGAGCACTCTAGGCATTTCATCAGGCAGCATGACAAAGGTTCTGCTTCTAAGATCAACATCAGGGAAAGGAATAATTTAGTCTGTGTTACAGACAGCCACTTTGTGTTCCTCATTCTCTTGAAGAAACGTTCATGTGCACTGAGAAGGAGAGACAAACCCCATTAGCAAAACTTCATGATGTAACTTGCTTTTGAACCTCTGGGTCTAAATCAAAACATCTAAATACTAATTTTTCAGTCAGTTGAAGACACTTCACAACACATCATAATACAACAGAGGATTAGGATTATGCAGCCTCTGTACACTATTCCTTTTTTGTCATTCAAGTGTTGATCCCTCAAGCATCCTCATTTAAAATTTTGTAAACAGGAGTGAAAATGAAGGAAAAAAGTACCTTATAGTATGGCACAGAATTTATCTGTGCTTTCAGTGTATGAACAGAAGGAAAGAAACTGACTCAAATCAGAATGAATCCAGTCACGTTCTGTAAAACTGTATTTCCAAGAGGTTTTCCCATATAATTATTTTTATTTTAGTGGAGAAACTAGGCAAACAAACACTTTCCTTTTTTCCAAGATCTTTTACATTTGAGTGAGAAAAGCTGGCATCAATATAGGATCAGATACAGCTGCTGTCTGTGTTGGCAAGAGATGAGAAAAGTGGCAATGTCTCGATTATGTAAGAGTGACAAGAGCATCTGTCCCTGACACGAGGTACTGTCTAGGATATAGTTCCCTTCCTCATCCAGCAGCCACTACTCTTTCCCATGTTCCAGTGCAAACACACATAACACAATTTGTACTGGTGAGTACTCAGCTAAATATAAAGCACACATAAACAGCACTGGATAAGGAAATGTCATTGTGGTGATTTTGCAGCACAGGATTTGTGAGTCCTGCAGGAAAATAGCATCTCTTATAAATGTTCAGAGGAGTCAATGTACCATCTGAAGCACTGACAATCTTACACATACAAAACCATGATTTTTTATGTCAATATAAGGACAACAAAGTAGACTAAATAATAGTGATCAGCAACTAAACTTCCTTTGGAACATTTATGATTGATTTTTTTATACGAAATGTCTTGTCCTAATTTTTATAGTTTAAAAAGTTATTCATTATGAATTATGAAGATTTTTTTCTCATTTTGCAGGAATTCTAGTACAAGAACTAGGCTCCGGCTTGTTCCCATTTAGCTCCACAATACATGGGTTAAGTATATGAAGTCCAGAAAAGGATATTTTTACCCAGGCATGAATTTCACGCTACATAACTAAATGTACAGAAAACTAAGAATAGATCATCCTTTACTCTTTGAATTACCAACAGCAATATTTGGACTTATAGTCATATTCTGCAAAATAGTATGTATTTTTACTGCAATCTCTTTTAAGTTCTTTTTTTCTGATGTATGTTTCTTCTTGCCCTAAACTCAAAGATTTTAAAAAGAATTCTGCCTAAAGGAAGTAAGTTATATCAGTAACAGTGCAATATAATATTTTTCACTTTGTCATTTATTTTGTAATGTTATTGTTTTATTGAATAACATATCTAATAAACTCGTCCAAATATGTGTTTAAATTCTACCATTATTTTTAAGATTGTGTGAACAAATGTACTGCCAGCCAAAACTTCGGAAGTAATTTGTCCTTGTTATGAATGTCTTACTCTATCTCCTGTCTCTAATCTCTTATCCTCCAGCCCTCTCAGTGACTGAAATACTTAAGGCTCAGTTTCATTCCACTGACTTCATTCAAGATTTATAGGTGACTTCATTAAATGCAACATACGCTTACAATTAAGTACAGAATTCCACTTTGCTTCATCACTATGTGTCCATTCTACATGTAAAGTCTTCATCACAAAAAAATATCCTTCTCTCTTCTAAGTATAGCTGAAAGACTATAGCAGAGATCTGTAGAATCCTTGAATTTAATTTCAAGTTTTTTCCTAAAAATACATTTGGAACAAGACAAGGCATACAGAAATAGGGTAAGGAAGAAGAAAAGGCAAGAGAGCTCTTAAACAGAAAATCCCTAATATTATGTAGGTGAAATTTGCAGGGAAGATTAACTGTAACCCTCTGAATGGTTGACAGCTTTTTGCCACTATTTCTCTGCTAAGGCTGAGAATGGCTCTGTTTACACTTTTCCAGCAAATATTCTCTATGTGGATAATGCAGAGACAAAATTTGCTCTGAACATTCAAACATCTACTGGTTTAGAGATCACGCAATATACTGCTCTCTTTCCCTAAACATCCCCCAAGACAGGAAGGTTTCAGATGTGTACTAGAATGTCTAGATAAAACCATGGCTCATAGGAATTCACCAGACTTTTCCAGCAGGACCAGAACACAGTACAGTTTGAAGAGTTATGAAGCTGACTATAACTTTTTTGACTAAAAAAGGAAAAAACATGTTTTAAAAAAATGTTGTTGTCCTCTTGAGTCATCAGATCAGAAACTTTGATTTTTTTTTTTTATTTTTTTTTTGTGATTTATTAGAGCAGCTATTTCAAATTAAAATGAGACTAATATTTGAAAATACTCTTAATTCTTACTGTCTTTTCAGGACTGCCGACTGAGTAAGATGGAAAAAAAAACCCCACATCAGCATGAATTTTATATTTTCTTGAGAGACACCAGTCAGATATCACTCTGCTACATCATGTTTCTAAGTCTGACACATTAACCAATGTACAAAAAATTAATCTCGTGTTTTAAATACCATGAGTACTGATCTAATTTCAGTTATACCATATGTTAAGATAGAAACTTTTGATAAGATACATTGGAAAGGTTTACATTTCTAAAGAAACATCAATGCATTTATTTTAAACTCACAAGAACTAGTAAGACTTTGGCAGGAGAGGGAAAGCTTCAGGTTATCTAAAGCAGTTAGTCAGAAAAATATTTACCTAATATGTAAATAAAAAATGTGGGTCTGTCTTCTACATCCAGAAGCTAGACACATCTTGCTGCTTTACCTTGGTTTCTCTGATTATCTTTTATCTCTTTTAAACCTTCATTTTTTCAAGCTTTCATCTTGATTATAATCAGTACTATGAAATTCTTTGGTCACCTAATTCTTTCTACAGAAAACTTTTAGAAAAACAAACAACATATTTCTACTTTCAACTTGTGTCACATACACAACAAAAAGGCTCTAAGCTGCTTTCATTTAAACTTTGTTCCTTACTAACCAGAAGTATCCACAGTAAATCATGATTGCCTGGAGCCTAGTCAGATCTCTCTAAAATCTGTGAAATAAAATCCCAGAACTGCATGGCCCTGATTTTTAGCATGAAATACAAAACATTCCTATCTTTCTTGGGAAGTTCCCAGAAAACTGAAATAATCAGAGCTTTGAAAAATTACCATATTGTTGATTTGTGCTTGAATTCTTTTGGTCTAATTGACAGTGATGGAGTGGAAGCTTTGCTGTTGATAACATATTGAAATAACATGCTTTAAATCTAGTTAGGAATGCTTATTGGAAACTACAGATAGTGGGTTATATGTATTTCATGTGAAAAAAAACAGAAATAAAAAATAAGGAGTAGAAGAAAACTGTGAAATGTTCTCATTCCTCTGTCATGAATGGTCATAATAAAATTTTATAATTAAGTTAAATTGAAAACAGATAAAGGAAAAAATACCACATGCCACTAAACAACAACAAAATAACCTCAGAAAGAGAATGAAACTTCTGTATTCTCCTTCTTTTCTCTATATTCATGACACTTCACCTCTATATATGACACTTCCCATGAGATACACATTTTTTTCTTACTGTTTTCATTGCTTTTTTATGCATTTTTGCTCCTTTTTTTTTTCGTTTCTGTATTTATCATTCATTCTCCTTCACACAGACAAATCCTGTGATATTTGTACAACAGGTGACACTAAATGATACATAACACTGTCAAACTTCACTTGAAACTCAACACTGAATACTTTAGAGATGTGCTCTACTAGTCTGGGTTTCCTATATTAACTCAATGTTATTGATAAGTGACAGCAAAGTATTGTAGAACAAAAGGAGAGGGCGGGATGAGAGAAATCATGCAGAACTCCCACAGAAAGATTCCTACAGACACATGAGACATTCAGTGCCATGGAGCACAGGTCACCACAATGTATATTTCTCAAATTTACTTTAGTAGGTATAGGCAAAAAGGTTTTGACTGAACACAAACAAGAGGATAGTTACATGGTTGTTAAGGTTACAGCATTCCATTCATCTGTAGTCAGAAAAGAAGTTTCTTGGCATTTATCAGAATATAATTTTTTATTTGAAAATATATTTATGGAATATTATCCATAATCTTTATGGATAAGTATATGTTATTAAAGTTTAAATATTTCTAGGAGTGTATTCCTTCATAAATTACCATTTCTGCTAACTTTATAGGTTTTCTTTAAAATAATTTCAAATGAACCACATGCATTGAGTTCCTACTAAAATATATACAATATTTTCACATGAAAAATTAGATCCCCATTCTAAGATTTTTTTCTACATCAGCTCATGACATGTATTGAATTTATAACTGCTACTTTCTGTCAAGCTTTTACCCAATAATGTGTATTAAAATGATTATATAAAAAATAAATTGCATTACACAGTATTGCAATGTTTTCAAAGATGACATTACATTAGTCTAACACAGGTCAATTTTCTCCAGTCCTTTAATGGCATGGATATTGCTTGCTCTGTGGGTGTTTTTGTTCTTGTTATTTCTGATTTTCCTTTTTTTCCTGGAAGAAATGTACAACATTTCCCGGCACCCATAAATAAGATCTGTTTCTACATTGTACTGTGGGCACTGTGTCTAGGTTTACTTCAGCCAGCTAAATCTAATAAACATCTACTGGGATAGTAATTTTTAAGTTCAAGTTCAATATCAAACATGTCAGCAGTGCACTTAGCAAGAAGCAGGGCAGCAGTTTGAAGAAAATGCAGATCCAGTCATCAGTATTTTTTATCAAATTATAAACCTTTGTTAGAGTGCTGGGATTTCATCATGTAGCCATACATAAATAAAAGCAATTCTTCTGCAGAAAGTGATAGTTTTTCTTCGGCATAGGTAGATTAAATAAAAATTCATATACATACTTTTGACATATGCTCTGCTACTCATATCTTCATTATCCACATTTGTGAAATGAATACACATTTGTGAAATGAATACTAGATTTTACATGGTGTTTTCAGGAAGTTTCATGCTTATCAAAAATGGACTGGCATTTTTATTTATTATCTCATACTTACTGATGTCATTTTTGTTTCAGGTATTTTTTTTTCTTTTTGTAAAACTTTTGCAAATGACCTAAAAAAAATAATTATCATATTTAGAGGTATGAAATATTGAGGTAACTTATACATAATTATTTTAGAATGGGTAGTTATACAGCCTATGTTTGTAGGTCTATGTTTACTTTCCAGATAAAGACAGTGAATACATTTTTCAAACAACAGAAATTATTTCTGGTCTCTGATTACAAAGAGAAATAGAGGATGGCTTATTTTAGGAAGTTATATCCAAAATTTAAGGCATTAAATTTTTTGCCCAGTAGCTGCTGACAAATTCTGAAGTTACCTTGTTCCACTAGACATCCACCAAGTTCTGTAAGGTAGGTAAGTGGTTAGATGCCTAAATCCAAAGGGATTCTTAGTTATTCTACTCAACTTTTTGAAAGAAAAGTGTTGAAAGTAAGTATTTTCAGCAGTCGCTTTATGACCTGCATCTTCCAACTCGAGAACCTTTCAGAGACAGAGAGGCTGAGAGAGCTGGGACTGCTCATCCTGGAGAAGAGAAAGCTTAAGGGGAATCTTAGTGTGTATTAATATCTGATGGGAGGGAATGAAGATGAAGGATCCAGACTCTTCTCAGCAGTGCCCATTGACAGGACAGGAGGCAATGGGCACAAATTAAACCAAAGGAAATTACATACCAACACAAGAAAATACTTTTTACTGTGAGGGTAGTCAAACACTAGCACAGGTTGCCCAGAGAGTTAGTGGAGTCACCATCCTTGGAGATATTCAAAACCCAATGGCATGTGGTCCTGGACTTCTGATTGAGAAGGATAGTTGAGCTGCATGATTTCAAGACATCTCTTCCCACCTCAACCATTCTGTAATTCTGTGATTCCATAACACACAGCAGGACACAGTATTTCCAGTCCCCTGGAATGCCCAGGGCCTGTGTGCAAATACCCACATCTAACTTGCCTGGAATTCTGGATTTGCATGAGTCAGTTCTGATACTTCTCCTATAGAAAATATTAATGCTTTGGTTATAGCATACTCCAGACTGAATCCTCCAACTTTTAATTTATTTATTCTTCCATCTGAATCTCTTCTGAGTGTTTTATGGACTATAATCTGTGTATCTAAACCAATGTACAAATAAAGATTATAATTAACCTCCTAATTTTAGTTGTAATATCAAAGGTATAAATAGAGTTCAGAAAATAATCTTAAATACTGCATATCTTCTCATAATTTCTTCCTAAATTGCTTATTTTTTCACTGATGATATCGATATATGACCATGTAAGAAAAGTCTAGTCCAAATGTCCCTGGCTCAAGTAAGGTAAAGTTAGTGCACGTTGCTCAGTTGAGTTTTTAATATGTCCAGAGACAGACACTCCACAACTTCTATGGACAACCTGTTACAATGTTTGATTGTGCTAAAAATTCTGTTTTCCTTAATCAAATGGATCTCAAAGAACAGTTATTGTATGTAACTTTCTACTACAACTTTTTTTACAGCAATATGCAGCTACTATGTCTTCCCTAAAACCTGACTTTGAAATAAAATTTCATCACTGTCCAATATTTCTATTCTACAAACTGTCCTAAACAAAATGGAGGACCAAGTTTTTTCTTCATGTTTAGTATCCTGAAGCCCACATCCAGCTTCTTGCAAAATGGATATTATTTTCTGTCTCAAGTCTAGCTTAATGAAGTGATCATGAAGTTCTGTGGTGTCTTCTGTGATGCCCTTAAAACTTGCAAGTAACTTTCAGACATGTCCTTCTGATAAGAACTTGGGGTTAATCTATGTAAGGTCTGATGAGTTCATAACAATTTTTTGTATTTTTTTCTTTCTTGTTTGGAGCTCTCAAGGTTGAGTTGTAGGTAAACTGCAGTGATTACAACTTCAATAATTCATTTTGGTCTACCCCATTAGCTTGCTAAGTCAAACTCCTTTTGCCTCTCCTTTTTTTTGAGGTTGTGAGTCTGTTATTTTAAAGGGGTTTTGTTGTTTTTTTTTTAAAGAAAAAAAAAGGTTTCTATTTTTCATCTTGTGAATGACAGATTTTTCACAGGGATTTGGCTTTTAACTTCCTTCATGCTTTCCTGTAACTACCTTTTCTCAGCTTAATGTTTTGAAATTAACTCTCTCCTAGTTCCTACAGTGTGCTTCTCTTTAGCTGATGTGTTGAGGTGCAGAATTTGAACTTTTTTGGGTTTGTTTTTATTTTTCAAAGCTTCAAGGAAAAGAACAATCTCCTCTATTTGTGGAAGTTTGCATCAGAAGGAAGTAAACTGTATTCCATTCATAACAACCCCAGCATCTGGAATATTAAAACCAAGTAAATTGACTACAGTATTTTTGACATAGCATCAGTATAAGAATGAACAAAATTATTTCTTCTTCAGATTTCTGTTTCAGGAACTTGGAATGGATTCATGTAGATTTTACCTGAAACTCTCAACAAAAATCTATTTTAAGAATTTAAGACATATTTACATGTTCCTGATGCACAGTAGGGAACTGCATCCTTCTGAGTTTGGTGATGCAGGAAATTTTACAAACTTCCCCAGTGTAACTTACTTTGCTTCACACTATTTCTCTTCTCTCTTCTCTTCTCTTCTCTTCTCTTCTCTTCTCTTCTCTTCTCTTCTCTTCTCTTCTCTTCTCTT